>CM053567.1:184492514-184677389 GCA_028646485.1 Cryptoprocta ferox
AACTGAGGGGGGAAGGGGAAGGGGGAAAGGTAAAGGGGGGTGATGGTCTTGGTGGAGGTCACTTGTGGGGAAGAGCACTGGGTGTTATATGGAAACCAACCTGACAATAAACTATAAAGTATTAAAAAAATAAAATAAAACTTATTTAAGGAAAAAAAAAGAAAGTCTTGATAATTATAAATTAAATTGACCACTCTTACCACCAAAGCTTCTATTTGGAACTTACTGAAACCTGTTGTCATTTTTTGCTAACCTTCCTCTCTCTCCCGCACTAGACAACAAGTATCTTAGGACCTAGGGCTGTGTGATATAGGATGTATACCTGCATCTCCAATATCTGTACAGCACATTGTATATAACAGCGACTCAGCACTTATAGGAAGAAACTAAGGGAGAAAAAAATGAGGGATTTCTGAAACAGAAAGAAGAATAAAGGGAGAAAAAAGTTTTGTTTTATGCCTAGGTGAATAAAGTATGAGTAAGTAATAGAAGCTAATATTTGCCTCTAACCTACATTATACTAGCCACATACTTAGATTATTTCATTACACATGACACTTTTATGCTCCAATTTCACAGGTGAAAAATCCAAGCTACATAAAAGTTAAACAATTTATCCAAGACTCGTCACCCAATAGATGGTGGAACCAAGGTAAGGATCCAAAGAAACTTGATCTTAAAACCCACATCCTTTCCCATGATGCTCTATTGAAGTAGCTAAAGCTTAGGTTGTGGAAAATTATCTTAGTACCTGACTTAGATGCTATTCTCATGGCCTTTCTGCTGCCCTTTGTTTCTTCTTGAACTCCCCTTGAAGATCCACCTGTCATTGACCACACTCTCTTTCCTCAATTAGGGTTTTATTTGCTATTTCCTTTTTAGAGGCATTATAACATAAGATCTGGGATCAGACACCCTGTTTGGAATTCTAACTCTGCCAGACATTATCTTCTGTGAGTTATTTATCCTTTTGAAGCCTATTTATTCTCCAAATGTAGGTTGTTGTGAAGACCAAAAGAGATAACTTATAAAGTATCTCATAAATGGTCATTTTTATTACCATCCTGCACTGAGACACTGGTAGTGGTGACTTTCCAGAGCCTCATGCTTGTATATTCCATGTTCTTTGGGTCTTGAAACTCTGATCATTGGATTTCCTAAATTACTGGAGATACTATGAGGCGTCCATAAGAATGAGGATACAACTTTGTGGTGCCAGGATGCCTTAAGTAGAGTGAAATTGTTTGAAGGACATGCAAAAGGTGTTTTAAAACACCAGACTTCACAATACTGAATCCCACAGTTACTCTCCTCTGCCTCTCTGGTAACAGGCAGCACTATGGAAACTCAGTCTTTGACCTACAGGGAAATGAAATTTTTATTTTTTTCTAATGGATGAAAAATGGCTGGAATGTATCTATTCTGAGTCAAGCAGGTCCAAAAGAGAAGGCAGGATTGAAGTGACTGGGTATTGTTTTTACCCTCTTAGGTGACTTTTGGGAGTTTGAGATGGGATGTGAAGACAATGTGGTGAATAAGTAGTTCCTTGAACTTGTGGGACATGAGATCTCTCTTTAAATAAGGAAATAATGTCAATAGATACATGGATGATACTTTGTTTTTCTAGAGGCCAGAACTTAGACCAGTGGTTTACATAATGAGAGAAGCAGATTATCTTAAGGAAGAACTCCAATAATGAGGGTTGGCTATCAGGTGAATAAATTGATGAAATTCTGAGCAGGGGCAGAGAGATGTCACAGTTCTAGGTGTCCATCATTTATCAGAAGGGCATGTCTGGATGCCACTTAGATTATCTGGAAGGATCATGGTCTTAGATGAGCCATACAGCAATTGACAAGCCACTGTGAGATGCAATGAATCTTACTTAACGAATCTGAGCCTGTTAACTCATCAACCAAACAATAGCTTCCAATTAAAAAAGTCTAAATTTGCTTTCAGATCTCAAATTCTAGAAACCCAACCAATCCAATTGTCCTCTCTACTCTTTTCTGTATCTGTTCTTTGTATACATTCAAAGAATCTGATGCAAGTACATTACACTTTCTACTGTTTTACAGAGCCATGTGCTCAAAAAATATATTCCTGAGGAAAATAAAGAGCCAAACTGTAATCCCCCAAATAAAATATAGTTGGCTTAAAATAGTAGGCTCAATAAGATCATCCTGATGCTAAATCACACTAAAAATAAAATAATAATTCTTCATGATAAACTATACAACATCTAAGCCAGAATTATGCTTAAGGCTAGCCTACATTCTGATAGCAAAAATGAAAAATTGAAAAGCAATGGTACACTCTGAAATAAATTGGATAATATGGATACTTGAAATGATGAATATTCCCAGCATTTTCTTTTGTTTATTATGTCCTAAGAGCCCACAGTTGATTTCACAGATGATTATACATCACTTTAAATATTGAAGAACCGTTTGGAACACTCAAAAAGAAAAAAAAAATAACAGCATTGTTCTTAAGAAATGAGGTAGGGCTGATTATGCGCCATTCAGTACAATAGATTTTATTCAATAAATTTCCAACACAGTAGGAAAAAAAGTGATGCTTTTAGTGTACCCACATTAATAGCGGAAGATGTGTCTTTCTATTTTACAGGAAACATCCATTCTTCCTTGTAATGTTTCCAGTTGGTTTCCATTGAGTTCAAAGCAATTTTGCTCACTGTGAAAAACAATTGCCAAAGACTTGAGAGCGCTGGCCATCCAGTTTTGCACTCCCAGAGAAACCAGTGCAGCACATGCCTCTCCCTGGTACGCTGTGAGATAAGCATTAATGCTGAGTAATTAACTAAGTTGTTAGTCCCCACTGAGGAGTCAGGTGAATCAATTTCTTCTGGACTAACATTCATGTGTGGTCATTTGCTTTGAATGAGTACACATTGAACTATTAGGACTTCACCTTGGTGATTAGGAGCAAGGGTGAGATGTTGATACAACCCCGGGGTTCTCCAGAGGTTCCAGTGTTTCCTGGAAGGAAGTAATCTCAGGAGCGATGCTAAAATCGGTGGGGGTCTGGGGGGATATTGCATAACTTTGTGACTCTTAATCTCAGTCTTTTCCTTTTAAATACAGTGCAGTCAACTATAGTCACCATGTTCTGCATTAAATCCTCAGAACTTATTCATCCTATAGCTGAAAGTTTGTAACCTTTTATCAACTTCTATTTCCCCGCCCCCTCCCCAGCCTCTGGTGACCACTTTTCTGTCTTCTGTTTCAATAAGTTTGCCTTCTTTTGTATTGTATTTTTTGACATTTATTTATTTATTTATTTATTTATTTATTTAGAGAGCACAAGTAGGCAAGAGGGGCAGAGAGAAAGGGAGTGAGAATCTTAGGCAGGGTCCATGGTCAGTGTGGAGGCTGTCACAGGGCTCAACCTCATGACCATGAAGTCATGACCTGAACAGAAATCAAGAATCAAATGCTTAACTGACTGAGTCACCCATGTGCCCCTGTTTTGTGTTGCTTTTTTATTCCACATGCAAGTGAGACCATGAAGTATTTGTCTTTCTCTGTCTGATTTACTTCACTTACCATAATGCCTTAAAGATCCATCCATGTTGTCAAAAATAGTAGGATTTTTCCTTCTTTCTCATAGCTGATAAATATTCCATTATATACATATACACATTACATATATATGTATTATGTTTATATACAGATTATATATATACACATTATATATAAATATACACACACACACATTATATATGTATACATATACCCACAAAGTAAAACATGGTTTGTGAGCATAATTCATTCCAGAAACATGCTTGTAATCCAAAGCACTCATATATCAAAGAAAGCCAATGGTTCTTCTCTCTCTCACTGCGGGATTGTGGGTGATTGGCTCCCATGCTCAGATGCTCGGTCTCAGGCTACAGTGTTTGGCAGAAATCAGTGACTTTTCAGAATGTTGGAAGGTGCCCACAACTGGCACTAGTGTATTTTTTGTCACTTCAAAGGACCTATGGACAGTCCTTTGCTTTTCCATACAAGAGTGAGCTTAGGAATGTTTTGCTTCATTCTAGGTCAGGCTGCCTACAGATATAGACCCTTTCCTCTGCTGCCTTATGCTGCCTTATGTCCAGTTACATTAAATACAGTACATGACAAGAGTTTATTAATACTGTACTGTAGTCAACATCCGTGAAAGCATATAAAATGGCCCCCATGCAGAAAAAGGTTGAAAAGAAAGCTGTTAATAAGATGATTATGGTGGATGTTAAGAAGGAAATCATTAAGAAGTATGAATGAGGTATGTGAGTGTCTGAAATTTCAAGATTTTATAAGAAGTCCACATCTGTATCTTGTCTGTAGAGGAGGAGGAGAAAAAGGTGGAAGAATCTCTCACTTCAAATGAGATAGGGAGAGGTGTAAATGTGGGAAACAGCACAAGATTTTGTAGAAAAGCAACACCCAAATAAGGTTGTAGCAGTGTGAGCAATGAATCTGTTTAACGACAATGCAATGTCACTTTTCCACAAAATCCTCAAAAGGAAGCAAAAGCAAGTGTCATTGGATAGGTTCCTTGTGGAAGCTGCATGAAAAGAAAAAAGATTCCATTGAGCCAATAGACAGCAGTGATTCCATTAGTGATAGTGAAAGTCATTCTACACAATAACCCTCCCCTCTCTTGTCTCTCTCACACTAGCCACGAATGTTTTCAAAGGTAAGTACAGGTTAATTTGTTTATTTTTCTTTATATTTTGTATATTTTTATTATTTTGTATTATATTGCAGTATTGTAATCATTTTTATATGAAAATTTTTGGGTTGTGGGACAAATAATCTGAGTTTCCATTATTTTATATAGGGAAATTTGCTTTGATATACAAGTGCTTTGGATTACAGGAATGTTTCTGGAACGAATTATGCTCACAAACCAAGTTATACGCTTTTCATTATATATATAGTATATTATATATATATATGATATAAATATCATGGACATTTAGGTTGTTTTTTCCATAATTTGGCTATTGTAAATAATGCTGCAATAAACATGGGAGTGCAGATGTCTCTTGGATATCCTCTTTCCATTTCCTTTGGATATACATCTAGAAGTGAGATTGATAGATCATATTTAGAGAAAACCCCATACCATTTTCCCCAGTGGCTGCACTAATTTGTATTCCCGACAACCATGTACAAGGGTTTCTCCACATTCTCACCAACACTTGTTATCTCTTGTCTCTTTGATGATGGCATTTCTAACAGGTTGTAGTGATATGCCAGTGTGGTTTTAATTTGTGTTTTCCTGATGATGAGCGATGTTGAGGACCTTTTCATGTACCTGATGGCCATTTATATGTCTTCTTTGGAAAAAAAAATGTCTATCCAGATCCTCTGTCCATTTTTTAATAAGATTGTTTGTAGGTTTTGCAGTTGAGTTGTATGAGTTCTTTATCTATTTTGGGTATTAACCCTTTATCAAATATGCGGTTTGCACATATTTTCTCCCATTTGTTAGGTAGACTTTTCATTTGTTGATGATTTCCTTCTCTGTGCAGAACCTTGTTAGTTTTAGTAAGTAATCCCACTTGTTCTTTTTTGTTATTGTTCCCTTTGGTTTTGGTGTCAAATCATTCACAGCCTTTTGTTACCAACAGCATCAGAGTGAAATGGAGGAGGACCTTGGCTTGCTTAGAATACTTCAATCCATTGGGCTAGCTGGGTTGGCTTGGGCAACTCAAGTAATCCTTTCAGTATGTTTCTTTATCTGTAAAACAAGGATAGCACGGGTTAGGAGTTATAGCTCTGGTTAAATATGGACAGAATAAATAGAACATCCTGGGCAAATCTTAAGAGTGTTTTCTCAAGAAATATGTATTGAAAATAATTAGACATACAACATAGGTCCATAGTTTCAAAATATGTGGATAGAGGGAGAAATGCAAGGAAAAGGTGAGAAGGAAGGGTGGAGGGAGGTGAGAAAAGAGGAAAGAAGCAAAAGGAAGGGAAAGAAGGATGAGTGATAGTTAATTATCAGGTAAGAAAATGCTATGTACCACATAATAACTTTATCTATTTGATAAAAAATTATCTATTTAAATTCAAGTTAGTTAACATATAGCATAATACTGGTTTCAGGAGTAGAACCCTGTGATTCATCTCTTGCATATGACACTTAGTGCTCATCCCAACAAGTGCCCTCCTTACTGTCCATCACCCATTTAGCCCATCCCCCCCATCCACTTCCCCTCCAGCAACCTTCAGTTTGTTTTCTCTCTTTAAAAGTCTCTTATGGTTTGCCTCCTCTTCTTTTTTTTAATTTTTCCTTTCCTTCCCCTATGTTCATCTGTTTTGTTTTTAAATTCCACATGTGAATATAAAATAATAATAATAATAATAATAGTTTTATCTAATGATAGCTACAATGGAGACAATAAAAACAAGAGATGGAGTAAAACAATGATTAGGAGATACTGCTATTGATAGGATAGTAGAGAAGGCCTCTCTGCAGAGGTGACCTTTAAGTTGTGACCTGAAGAATGACACTGGCCCATTCATGCTAAGATTTGATGCAAGATGATTCTAGACATAGGAAACAGCAGATGCAATGCCCTTAGAGAAAAGCAAGCTTGGAATTTTCAAGAAATAAAAAGAAGGCTAGCAGGCCATGAAAAAGAGGCATGGCAGCAAGCAAGGACACAGAGGGAAATAACGCTCATGGTCTGCTCTTGCCAGGAATTTGTACTTCATGATGAAGCTGATGGTCAGTCACTGAGAGATTACAAAGAGGAGATGATGTGGTCCGATTTGTATTTTCAAGAGCTCCCTGGATTGGCAGCCCATTAGGTCAAGATAGGAGAGATTGTCTCTAATCATCACTGAAGATTCTCACAATGCCAGAATTATGCACTTGACTTCATGCACTTGACTCTCAGGAACTTGGGAAGTGTCAAGTAAATCTTCATGAACTTGACTAATTTGTACAGTAGTGGTAGCTTGAGTTTTGAGCCATTTCTTGTTATATTGAAGGCCCATAGTTGTATGGAGCTGTGGGGGCAGAGGATGGGTGGCTGTGTAAGGGAGAAGGTAGCAGTCACTTCGTTTCCTTTATATTCTTCTCCCATTGCCTAAGCAGTATGGCCAGCCAAACAACAGCACCTGTTCAGTTGTATAGGTTGTCTGTCCCACTCGCTCCTTGTCCCAGAGCTGAAGTCAGTTAGTACTCATCAAGGACACCTACCTCACTATTGTCCCTGGAACTTACTTAAATATAGAAAGATCTGATCAATCTGCTTCTAGTCCAGCTATTGACCTGAGCCTCTATTTCGTGCCTTGGATCCCTGATGTACTCACCCAATTGCTATATTGTTCACTATCATCTTGGCCCTGTTCTTAAATTGTCATCATAGGTGGTGACTTCTGATATAAGGAATGGATGCCACCATGGTGCCAAGTAGAGGAACAACAGACATGATATCCTTCTTTATTCTAGCAGGGATAACAAAACTCATATAAAGAATAATGTCAAAATGCATTCATCCCTTCAATAAATATTCCTTGAATATTACTGTGTATCAAGAACTCTGCTACATACCACATCAGGCACTGGGGGAGAAATGAAAAATGCAGATGTCATCCTTGGCCTCATGGAGCTTTGGGTCTAGTGGCAGGAGGTGGTGGTGAAAGAGGAATCAGGTAGAGTGTGGTAGGGAAGAATCAAATCAAAGGAGTCAGGCAGGGAAATGAGAATGACTTCAAAGTGAAAGATTCAAATCAATGACATCAGCAGTGATTTGGTATGAAGAACAAACAGTGCCTGGACTATAGAAGTGCCTGGACATATCAATGGGCACTGATAGGTACCTGTTTATAGTGCCTCTGCTGGGGAACTCATTTGAAGGGTCCGTTAAAGCTCTGGAGTAGACTCAGACACTCATCTCTGAAACTGATATTGTACTTTCAGTTCTCTTACTGTTAGAATCCCTGCTGGGCTCCCCCCCACTCCATGACCTGGGATCCCTTCCCTAATCTCTGTATAATGCCTTTTATTCCTTTAACTGACTACAGAGCTTTCTGAGTCCTGGGCATTTGAAGCAAGATGATTCCTGGCCTCTGGTCTTAGTTGTTTTAGTTGAGCCCCCTCCATTTCTCCATCTTAGATTGTGCTGACAGCCAGCAACCATGCTGGCTGCCTCCTGTGGATGGCTGCTACCTGCCACAGTCATGAATTCTGTCTTCTAACCGGCATTGATCTTGTCTTTTCTGCCTGGTCTCTCCCCAGTGCTTGTTTCCTCCTATGTTCATAGTCTCTGATCATGGCCCTCCCTTTCTGGCCTGGCACACAAGTGTTGCCCCAAACATGAACTAAGCTTCACTTTCCCATTACCATGGTCATTACAGCTGCCCAATCTTTGTTATTTCCCATTTGACTTAGAAGAAAAAATGTGCTTCTAATTTTTTTCTGTAAATATTTTCTGGGTTGTCTTACATTTTTGCAGGGACCCTGTGGGTAGAAGTCAAGACAGTGAATTTTAAGTTTCAGTTGCCTGTTCTCCAGTAACCAGGAAAAAACAAGGAAAAACACTTGGTGTCTATATCGCACCATCAAAGATGATTGACAAGTGTGGGGAGATCCTCAGACAGAAGATTAATTCATGTCAATTTGGACTTTCGGTTCATAATAATGCTGATTAATGAGTATGGTTCCCTCCTTGCCTTACCAAAGAAATTGCAGAGAGTGAGGTTAGATAGCTGGGGGCCGAGGGGTGCCATGAGCAGAAACTTGTCTATTTGCTCCAATAAAGCTTCATGATCCCAGTACAGAGCTCATAAGAGCTGATGATTTAGCAGCAGCAACCTTTCTCTCTGCTGACTAAAACTGAAATCTGAAAGATGAATATTGGCCCCTGGGCCATGTATCTTTGAAAGATACTTCCTTTAAAGAGTAAAGAAATTATTCAAAAATGTAAACCAAGCTCTGCTTTCCCAAGTGTTTACATAAATCAATATATATCAAATGGCATGCTCTTATATATGAAAAAGAAATGTGTCATGTTCTTGGAAAATATAGTGCCAGTTGATATGTGTAAGCATGGCTTTACATATACTGTTTTGCTTATCCATCCAAGAGATGAAAATATTTATATTCAACAAGGAAAAAGAATATGATAGTTTCAATACAGGAAATAGCTACATATGAAAACACAAATGGATACAAGAGGGGATTATTTGCATTATTTGGACTAGGAATAAAACTCATGGCTACAATTAAAGAATCCGGATAACTGAAGTAGAAGTTGTACTCCTGATATAGAATCAGTCACTGACTTTTCCTTTTATGTACTAAATACCTCTCAAACCTATCCCCTATTTGCAACCCAGCTGTCAATTCCTGAGTTCAGCAATTCCTTAGACCAGAGGGAGTAAACTTCATGATTTGACAGATGCATAACAATTCCTCCAAATTGTAAGGATTGTAACAGCGTAGGGGGCACTAGTGACATAGGATCAGCATCATATTGTTTTTCCAAATAAGAATATCTTAAAAGCTCACCACTCACTATTGCCAACGTTTTATACAACAGGTGATAAAAAGAAGTGGAAAAAAGAGTTTAAAATGACAATTTCAAACTGTAGTCTTTTCAATTGAATGCACTGATTTTCATTAAAGAAAAAGAATTCTGCATTATCTTTATTCTTCCTACCCTGCCAGAGGTCTGTGCAAACATCCTGAAGGAGCTGCCGGGTCAAGCAAAGCCTTAGATTCTCACAGTCTCTAGGGAGTCTTTCTACTCCCATATCTCTCTCTGGATCCTTCTTGCCACTTCAGCAAAAATTGTCTTTTTCGATATAGAAAGTTCTAACTTGCTTAAGACTCCCTATGGCTTGGGGTGCCTGGGTGGCTCCATCAGTTAAGCATCCGACTACGGCTCAGGTCATGATCTCAAGGTACCAGGGTTCGAGCCCTGCAGCCCTGTGGCGGGGCTCTGCGTGAACCCTGCCTCTGTGTGAACCCTGCATCAGGGTCTATGCTGACAGCTCAGAGCCTGGAGTCTGCTTTGGATTCTGTGTCTCCCTCTCTCTCTGCCCCTCTGCAGCTCACACTCTGTCTCTGCCTCTGTCTCTGTCTCTCTCTTTCTCAAAAATAAACATTTAAAAAATTGACAAAAAAAAAAAATAAAAGACTCCCTGTGGCTTGCCATCATCTTCAAAACAAAGTTTGTATTTTTCTTCCTTTTTGTTTCTTTTTTGCGGACAGACAAACGTTCTAGGTACTGGGAGTCTGTCTTCCTGTCGGTTCACCTTCAGTCTCTTTCCAGCATGCACTGTGTGTGGTCCCGCAGCAGGAGACTCACCTAGACCCTAAGCAGACATGTTCTGTCACACCCCTTTACTTTTGCAAATGCCTTCCCCTCTGTCTGTTCTCACATGAAAACCCCTCCCTAGCTTTCTAGTCTCCAGTCCAGTGCGCCCTTCTTTGCCCTGAGTCTCCAGGCTGCATTTTCCTCATTCATTCAACAAATGCTCATTGAGCCTCTGACGTACGCAGAACATATGGAGCATAAAACAGAACAGGTAAATCTCTGCCCATATGGAACGTCTATTTTTACATCTTCTTTGCCCTAAGTTGCCACCACATCATATGTACAATGCCAAAATAGTATGAGGCTGTGTGATTTGGCTTCCAAACCAAAACCCATTGAGAGTAAATGGAATACTATTCACAGTTATCACAAAACAACAGGTGTTGTCCTCTCAAATCATCCATGGCAAACTGGGATGTTTGACAATCCAACTATAGAATGTGTCATTATTCGTTAGCATTTTGGACTTCCCTAAGAGTTCTGTGTGCATAGTACCCAGCACACACCATTGGGAAGCACACACCATTGATTGATTTATCAAATGAGTTGATTCATTTAGCAATGAATAAATGAGTGGGCAAATAACCACAGCTCTCTAACTTTGCATGTGTGGATGCTAGTGCCTTCCTACAATAAGTCATTCGCTATTAATCAGAGCACTTTAATAGGTTACAGGTGACAAACGCATAACTCAAATGAAATTAGGAGAGAACAAGGGATATGCCTGGAAATCCAAGAAACGTTAGCTTCCAGTTTGGCTAGATATAGGAGTTCACTTAACGTGATCTAATTCTGTCTCTTGTTCTCCATTTTTAGCCTTGCTTCTCACTGCTTGGCCTCATTCTGACTCTTCCTGTATAGAGTCAAGATGACCCCTAGAAGCTGTAGACCTCCTGGATTGTTACAGCTTATGATCCCAGAGAGAGAGAGAGAGAGATAAATTTTATGAAGAGTTCAAGCTGAAGTTCTAGGGAGGGCTTTGATTGTCCTGGCTTGGATAACCTGTTTGTTCTTAAAATGGTACTTAAAAAAAGCATTACTTCCTATTTACACAGCACTTATTTTATGTTAAGAATTGCCTTAAATCCTTGGCATGGCATCTCTCTTTTGCCTCTCACAGTAATCCTACATGCCAAGCATTGTTGTTTGAATTTCACAGAATTAGTGGGCTTCTCTCAGAGTGGGAATAGAATGATTTTCAAATGAAAGTATTAAAAAAATGGGTTCCCTCTGCTCCAAGAAATTGCTCAAATGCCAGTTTAATCCACATATTCTAGAAGGTGTTGATTAAATGAGAAATGTGTAAATCCTTTTACAATTGATTAATGCAGGTGCACACACACCAAGCTTGCATTCTCCCTACTCTCTCTGGAAGGCTCGTTCTGCTACCTATTCTACCTCCATGAAGAGAAAATCCAGGACTTGGAACCAGGGGTCAGACAGCAGGTGTCTGAGTCCAGCTTCATCATTTGCCCTCTGTGAGATCTTGATCTAAATAGTTAATCTCTTAAACCTCAGTTTCCTCCTCCATGTAATGGAGATATTAAAGGTTATGTGAACACTAAATTAAGTGATGTAAAGAGTACTTACCACAGCACTGAGTCTAAGTGTTCAAAAACAAGTACCTGTTAGCTGTTGTTGGGACCAGCTTTGGGAATGCATGACCTGTGGAATCAGACAGAGAGCCTAGTTCTTAGAAAAGCACCTTGCTTGATTTAATGATCAACCATCACCTTCTTGAAATTCTTTTTTTTTTTAAATGTTTATTTATTTTGCAAGAGAGAGAGAGACAGAGAGACAGAGAGAGAAATACAGAGAGCATGTGTGTGCCCACGTGCGAGTAGGGGAGGGGCAGAGAGAGAGGGAGAGAGAATCCCAAGCAAGCTCTGAACTTTTCACTGCATAGCCTATCACAGGGCTCAAATCCATGAACCACCAGATCATGACCTGAGCCAAAATCAAGAGTCTGACGCATAACCGACTGAGTCACCCATGCGCCCCACCTTCTTGAAATTCTTAATAATTTTGTATGTGGACTTGTGTTTTGTCAGTGAAGACCCAGGGCACAATGCGGTGTGCCCATGAGCAGAGGAGGTAAATTCAGCACGTGCCCGCTCTGCCTTGCCCTCCATTGGCGCGTTGCACTGCAGGCCTCCATGAGCATAGAATTCTGGTGGACCCGAGTTCAGTGAGACTCAAAGTCAATATAAGGCGAGTGTGTCATGTCTCTGCTTGAATAGAAGGTGCTGACAGCTCAGAATTATGCTTTGTGTTTGAACCAGAACTTGCTTCGAACAGAAATAAGGCAATGTCATTCAAAGAAACACAAAAGACCAAGAACCATATAGCACATGTTTTCCTCCTGCGTTCCTTCCTTGTATTAGCCAATCAGTCCCGTGGAAAATGTTGACATAGAAGGAAAAGGAAGATGGGGCGATCCACAGTCTTTTCACCTTCCAGCCTTTCCCTACTCATCACTGAGGCAAAGTAGAGTGTTGCTTGGGTGTGCACATATAAAGAAGACAAGGTGGGGCGCCTGTGTGGCTTAGTCGGTTGAGCGTTCGACTTCGGCTCAGGTCATGATCTCACAGTTCGTCGTTCGAGCCCTGTGTCGGGCTCTGTACTGACCACTAGCTCAGAGCCTGAAGCCTGCTTCGGATTCTGTGTCTCTTTCTCTCTCTGCCCCTCCCCTGTTCATGCTCTCTCTCTGTCTCTCAAAAATAAATAAAATGTAAAAAAAAAAAAAAGCGAAAGAGAACAGCTGAGCTAGCTCTGTGCACCCTCTCCACTGTTGGGGTAAGAATGGGGTACACATGTACAGAGGAGACAGAGGAGTTATAAAGTACAAATTGTGCAATTTCAGTGTCTCTGATTTTGAGTAAATGCTCTTATCCATACATTTAAGCCTGGCATTGCACTTTAAGGACATGAATGGGAAACTTCATGCTGGTAATTTAAAATTTTAATTTTTATTGACTGGGAATGTCATTAAATGTAAATCAAATCAGCATGACAACTTGAGAGAGAGACCACAGAAAAAAAGAGAAAGCTTTCATTTTAATTTCTTGAATGGTATTTCTTCTTCTGTGTTCTGAACAAGGGATTCATCTTTTCATTTTGCACTGGGCCCTCAAAGTATGTAGCCAACCCTGGGTCTGTTACAGGATGGCCACCCTGATTACTTGGTCCAAATCAATCTCTCGCTGTCTCCTGTATCTCTTTGTTAACCTGGTACCAATTTTCTTAAATTTCTTTTTTAGCACAGCCCTGGTGTGGCTTGTATACAGTCGGGTCTTGTCAGTTAGACGGCTAACTCCTTGGGGCTGGGAATCTTGTTTTGTTCCCCCCACAGCCCCAGAGCTCTGGCGTAGCTGTCAGCTCATGCCAGTCATCAATTAAAACATTCTGAATTGAATCATTGGCCTCTTTGGGAACTGCAAGATCAGATATGAATTTCCCTGCAGGGCCTCACCCTCCATGTTGCACTTTGATTGAATTCAATCTAAGGCCCTGGAAGCATCAGGACATCACTTTTCTCAGGAAACTTTTCTGCCACATTTTGATGTGGGCTTTTTGATCTCCGGCACTCAGGATGATATGCAGATTTCATTGGCTGCCCTGGGGAGGGACCTCCTTTCCTGGGGCACCCAGTGTCTTGCTCCCCAACCCCAAACCCCGGGCAGTTCTCTGGCTTCTTGCTTTCTTTGAGCCAAGTCTTTGGTCTGGTGAGTAGCCCAGCAGGCAACAGAGGGCTCTTTCTTTCTCTCTTAGCAGAAAGAGAGGAGCTGTCTGCTAAGAATAGACCATGTGCTCTTGGGGTTGGGTCTCTAACCTGTTCCCTGCTGGAGGGGTCCTTGGAGTTAGAAGTGACTAGCACAAACATGGAGCAAATGAGGCTGCCTGTCATCCTTGAAGTAAACTCTGGAGTCCTCACTGTGACCTTGAGTCCACTGTGATTTTCGGCCCCTGATCTCTCTCACTACAGCCCCATACCAGGCCTATGCCCTGGTGGATGTGAACATCTAAAGCCCCCTGCCCACTCTTCTGTACCAGCCCTGGCTTGCTCACATGTACATGGAGTGACCTAATTTCCCTTAACCATCCCCCCACCCTACCCCCAACTCCACTTATTCACTCTTTTTGCTTAATTTCTCCTTTAAGACCCATCTTAAGAATAAAATATGGTTATTCATTTGAGAATATAAAAGAATCCCTTTCTTAACACTGTCTTAGAGGGGGAACCGTGATTGAAAAACCCTGTATGTCTATATGTGCAGTAAAAGAATGAAGATCAAATAGAACCAGAAGGAAACACAGGTGGATGATTTCGGGACAGGGAAAGTCTTTCTATGCACGATGTTGATGGCAGAAATCATAAACTAAAAATGCCACACATTAAACTTAGAAAACATTTAACTTTGCATATTAAAGCATAACATACAAAGTTTAAAAACAGCAAAATCTACAATAATTTTCCTTCATATATGGAAGGATAAATACCCTCAGTTTATACAACTCATTATGAGAAACATCCCACAGATCCAGCATGAAGGGGTGATTTGTGAAGGAAATGTAATAAATGTTTAAAAATCATGTAAAAAGTTGGTCTTAGAAGACATGAAAGAAATGCAAACAAAATCTACTATATGTTTGGCAAACATTTTTAAATGATATTATCTATGGTGCAGTAGACTATATTCAGCAAATAGTTCTTTCCTTGGCACTCCATTGATTTGGGTTTGCCATGCTATTAGGTGTGTTGATTATACTTCTTCACCCCTTGATGGCGGTTTGACCATATGAGTTGATTCAGCCAATTAAAATTACTCAGCTGATGGATATTAATTTAACAATGGCATAGCATGTGTTCATATGGTAGAGATTATGCTCTTGCATTCCTCCCTTTCATGATGAGAAGAACATGCCCTGGGTATCTGCTGGTTCAGATAACCTGAGCAGTGAAGAGACAGTGGAGCAAATCTAAACCTGTCTCAGATCTTGGAGCCCAGCTAAGCTAAGCCCTGTCTAGATTGACTGCACTCCAGCCAACACAGAGCCATGTGAGCAAGAAATAAATTCTACAGTGTCAAGCATGCCACTGAGTTCAGGATGGTGTGTTACACAGGATCCTTGTAACAAAACCTACCTGAAACAATGTTTGATATTAGTGAGAATGTTCAGATATGATGTTGGCCATTCTAATAAGAGGACTGAGAAACAGGAAGGAAGGAAGGAAGGAAGAATTCTAAAAAGGTTGGGGGGAGGAAAGAGAAAAGAAAAAGAGAAAGGAAAAGAATTTCATGGTGAATTTCTTTTTTATGGAATTACTATGACTACAATAATCAGTTATGACTTATAATAGAAGCAAATATCAAAACCAAGTAATTGAGCGAAAGGATAGAACGGAAGCCAGAGCCATGTTACTACATATGATTTTCATGTTCATAGTGATGACATTGATGAAGGTGATAACTTGCATTCATATAGAATTTTTAAAAATAAAGAAAGCTCCTCATGTGGCTGTCAAAAATCTAACTTACTCCTATTTTCATGGATGAAGAAACTGAGAGAAGTTTATGGTTTGCCCAAGGTTATAGGCAGTCCTAAGATTTGACTCAGGGTTCTCTCACTCCTAAGGGAGTACCTACAGCATCACAACAGTTGTCTGTGGCTGGCTCAGAGTCTGTCTGCATGACTAGTGGACATGATTTCCTGAAAGAATCCAACATGTGCTCATTTTCCAAGTAGGAAAAATGGAGTTTGTTAACAATCACATCTATACAGACGGTCCCCAACTTACAATGGTTTGACTTACAATTTTTTTACTTTAAAATGGTGTGAAAGCAATACACATTCAATAGAAACTGTACTCCAAATTTTGAATTTTTATCTTCTCCAGGGCTCGTGCTATGTGGTACCATCCTTTCTTATGCTGCTGGGTGGTGGCAGCAGCCTCAGCTTCCGGTTGGTCATGCAGTCAGGAGGATACACAACCGACTCACTGAGAGCCATTCTGTGCCCATACAACCATTTTATTTTTCACCTTCAGTAAAGAATTCTATAAATTGCATGAGAGAGAAAGAGCCCGGATGGCTCAGTTGGTTAAGCATCCGATTCCTGATTTCATCTCAAGTCATGATCTCATGGTCATGAAATGGCGCCCTGCATTGGGCTCCACAGTGGGCATGGAGCCTGCTTGGGATTCTCTCTCTCTCTGTCTCCCTCTCTCTCTTTCTCTTCCCCTCCCCCCAAATAAATAATAATAAACAAAATAATAAATAAATTACACTTTTTAAATAACACTTTGTTATAAAAGAGACTTTGTTAGATGATTTTGTCCAACTGTAGGCTAATAAAAGTGTTCTGAGCCTTTTTAAGGTAGGCTATACTAAGTTCTGATGTTCAGTAGGTTATAGATGTAGTAAAGACGTTTTCAACTTACAATATTTTCAATTTACCATGGGTTTATTGGGATGTAACCCCATTGTAAGTCTAAGAAGTTCTCAAATAAGTATGCAGTGTTGGTTTAGAAGACCTGACTTCAGATTTTTCTCAGATCTTGTCAATTCCCATTATGGACCATTCCCAGGATATTCCTCATGAAAGAATAGTAATTGCTCATTATTCAAAGGACTCAATTAAGGGGCCTTTCACCAAAGGGTTTAAGTACTTGCTGTACTCCTTTCAAAGGTACTGAGATATTTACAGAGAGAGCCAGAAATAGAGAGCAGCATGGAGAGACTGAATGTTTGATGAACTGTACCAGGGACAGTCCTGTCCACATGGAGAAATTAGGGTAAACTGAGCTGTGCTTTGAAAGTTGCAAGGGACTGGTTTGTACTCTCATCTCTGTACTACAGCTAGTAGTGTTTTCAAGGATTAAAACTGTTTTAAGCCAGTTTCTTTTTATGGACTTAAGAACCCTATGAAAGTTTTCAGTCAAGCAAGACTGAGTTGATAATATCTGCAGGGGCAATCTCCACTCCCTGAGAGGAACAGCTATGGAGAAGTGGTGAAGGTTGGTGGATGTGGGTTAGGAGCCTGGGTTCAAGTTTTTCCACTTACCAGCTCTGGGAGCTTGGACAAGTCTTTTAATCTGTCACATTTGTCTCCTACTTTCTTCCTTCTCTTCTTCCATTCCCTAATGGAACATTGCTAACATTTATAGAAGTTCTTTTATGTCATTTAAAAGTGTGTTTGTGTGCATGTATGTGTACAGAAACCTCAGTCAATGGTAAATAAAGTCCTTGATTTTGATCATATGAGTGAAAAGTCCAGAAAGCTGAGATCCCATAGGAGTGAGGGCAGAGCTATAGCACGATGTCTTTGTGGATCCTGTTTTCTTGGCTCTGTCAACAAAATGTTCTGCACTTGAACTTCACCCTGTGCCTCACTGGTGATAATCTCATGATCACAATGTCTCTGCAGAACACAGATTCCTCCTATTCCATTTCCCCACTGAGAAAAGGCTATTTGTGTGTTTCAAAACATTTGAGCATCTTAAGCCTGGAATCTCATGTTGAGGCTCTCTTTTCTGGTGCCACCTGTGGTATTAATTACTGTGTCTGGCAGAGTCCCAATAGCAAAAGAAATGGCATATTCTACTGGGACATTTGAGGAGCTATCAGGGAAGGGACTCAATGCAATAATGTGGTCAGGGTTTTAAACATGGGATGGTTCATTTCTGGGTGTCTGCAACAGCCAGAACAAGAGGAGGAAGTAGTTTCAAATTCCAAAGAGAGAATTGTATGGAAAGGGCCACCTGACAGAAGGTGGGGCTTTGGTAGAGGCAACCCAGCCCCAAAGGAGTCAGGGAAATAAGACCTCCAACTTCACCCTCTCAGTGGTTCCAATGCCTTACCACTGCTGTCCTCATCTCTCCCCCAAATTATGCCCTCCCACACTCCAAGGCCAAGGGCATTGCTGCCCATAAAGACAGACCATTCAAAGTAGCCTCTTAGGACACAGAGCAGGTGGAGAAAGGTAGGGTTGCATCTGGTGCCTAGCCCAGTTTAGTGATAATCTGGGCTTTGCTTTGTAATAAATGGCTAGACAGAGTAGAGGAGTTTGCTGCATGAGCAAGATGCATGTAAAATGTTGTCTGGCATTTCAAATATACTATATGAAGAATACAGAAAAAAATACAAGTGTTCAACCTGGAGGAAAATAAAAAGAGCAGGAATGTGGGGGATAAACACCTGTTAGCCAATTGAAATTAGAAGCTGGAAGTGAGTATATACTGAGTCCCAGGAATGCAGTAGGACCCAGGAGACACAAGGATGAGCTGGTATCCTTGTCTTTGGGAGCTGCTCCATAAAAGAGCAATTAAATGAATTGCAGACAGGCTAAGAGAATGACATTGGAAAAATGGGTGGATGTTCTAAGAATGACAGAATTAGGCTCACATTTTCTGGCAGGACATGGGTAGAGTTTGCTGCCTCCCGAGAACTTAGAAATAAAGGAAATAAATTGCCTTCTGAGAATTAAATGTACACTCAGTGGGTGTGATTTTCTGTCTGTGGTGAGTGAAAGCCAGCCTGGAAATGTAAGCTAGTAAAGGCCGGGAACAAAAGTGTCAGCCACATACTAAGGATTTGTTATGCATCTGTCAGGAGGCTCGATGGTTTACACACATGGTGTCTTTTAATCTTTACAACAGCCCTTTCCTTCAGCTCCATTATTCCTATTTTATATATGAGGTACCTGAATCCCATAGAGGTTAAATCACTTTGCCCATACTCTTGCGGAGAAGCAAGTTAAATGCACATCTGTCTGGATTCAAAGCATGGTTCAGGGAGGTAGTGACGGAAGGCCACTGTGATTTAATAATAACCTAGCGAGCATGATTTCATTGGAAGTATGATAGTCTGTCCTGTCTCTTTATTTCCTCTTCTATACACAGATGCTTGAACTTGGTGGAGTTTTACTCTCCAGAAGGCAAAGATTGGGAATCCATGGTGTTATGGATTGGGAATCCATGTTGGCAATCCATGGTGCCGTGGGTTGAACTTTAGCTCTCTATGGATAGGTTCACCTGGAACTTGGAAGGCACCCATATTTGGAATAAGGGTCTTTGCAGATGGAGATAATGTAAGGATGTCAAGATGAAATCATCCTGGATCAGTGTGTCTCCTAAATCCAATGGTGGGTGTCCTTGCAAAAGACATAAAGGAGATGACATAGAAAAAGACCCAGGGAAGAAGCACATGTGACATGCGGGCAGAGAATGTAGGGATGTTGCTATAAGCCAAGGAACATGGGAGCCCCCAGGAGCTGGAAGGGGCAAGGGCGAATTCTCCCTAGGGCCTTCAGGGGGAGCGTGGCCCTGCTAACATCTTGACTTCAGATTCTGGCCTCCTGATCAGTGAGAGGAAAGAGTTTCTGCTATTTTAAGTGACCCAGTTTTCAGAATTTGTTATGGCAGCCCAAGGAATCTAATGGGAGAATTTTGAGGTCACCTAATAGTTGCTCGTCTGCAGGGAAGTTGGAGGAAGGAAAGATTCATCAGCTTATTCCTATAGCTTATTTCCCTACATAACTTAATTTTTTTGCCTACCACATGATCCTTGGACAACTATTTTAGAACCTGGTCCTTAGCAGTTGCTCAATAAATATTTATGAAATGAATAAATGACAAACATTTTGTCATTAATCACTCTAAGGATTATATACTAATTATTGGGCACCTAATATGTCCCAAGCACTGGGCTTGGAGTATCACATACATTCTCCCTCAACTTGACAACTATTGGTATCTCCATCTTACTTCTAAGAAGACCAAGACTTCTAGAGGAAAAATGAGCTGCCTACTCCTAGTTAATGGCAGGTGGGACAGAAAACAGGTGTGTTATTCCAAGGCCAGCATTCTAACCTCTATATTGCAGTGGAGCCCTTCTGATCATGGAAAGAATTTGCCCAATGGAGTCAGGGTACATGGTCTGCTTGAGACACCACCAGCTTGAAAGTCAAATCCTAAAATGTTTGGGTTTCAGTGAGGAAAACCCACTCTGATCTCCAGGTAATCTGACATTACTATCACCTCCTTTCCTAACCATAAGCAAGGCCTTCAGCAGTTAGAGCCAACCAGCAAGGGGGTGGCCTGTCTCAGCAGGCAGTGAGGTCCCTGTTCCTGGAGATAGGTGGGCACTAGAGGAACACTTGGACAACTCACCTGAGAGCTCTTACATTCTTTGATTCTTTGAGACCACCTCAGGTAGCTGATTAAAAGATCAAAGTACATAGTGGTTATAAAAAAGCTTTGACAAGCTCTCAGCTATATGAGAGAATAAATATTAAATAACTTAGCATTTAAAAATGGCTCCACATACTGCCTAGAATAGAGTATGCATTTGATATTTTCTGCTTAATTATCAACTTTTCTAAAGCTCTTTAAAGCAGTTTAGTATTTGAAAACATTTGAACATTAGCGGCTTAGGTAAGTTACATAAATCCTTTGAGCTGCATCTGGGAGAGTTAAATGAGATAATGTTTGCAAATCCTCAACATCATTTTTGACATCTAGCAAACATGCAATAAACAGTAGTCATTTTTTTCTTATTTTAAGAGATGGACTGCATAATACCTAGGAAAGGAAGTCTGAATGAATAGTTTTGGTTTTTTTTAATCTTGCATTTGAAGAATATTCATGGCAAGAAAACAGTGCTCAAGATGTAATGTTAATTGGAGAAAACAGCATGCCAGAAATGCAGATATTTGTGGAAATTGTGAAACATTAATTTTGCAACAAAAATACCCATATTTGAAGCTGATGTTTAATAATGTGATTTTGTTATGTTTCGGCATATCTGTGTTTATAGCTATATAATCACATATATAATCTACCAATGGACTTTTACATAATAAATATAAGTATTTATGTAGAGATGTATGTAATTCAAAGATATTTATTAACTGCTTATAATGTCTGTAAGGCAATTTGCTTTAAAAATACTTCCATGTAAATAATGTGATGCTTGCAGGTAAAGTTTAATTGAGGTAAAATGGAATTTAATACATCTGCTATTTAACATTTAAAGTATGTATATCAAGAATCATTCCCTTTAAGAGTGGTTACATGACACTTAAAATATCCTTAAAATCTACACCAAAAGATGTGTTAATTAGCATAAAGATTGAGAGAAATTAACATTATTGGAGAAGGGAATACTGTATGGGATCTACCACTTTTGTATCGATATGGCAAACTCAGCTACCTTATATCATCTCTGCAACATTTGAAGTCCAGAGTCCCAATGGTCTGAAATCTGCATGGCATGTAGGGCTATCACTCAACCCAACCACATCCCCAGTGGATACTGAATCTAAATGTCTGTATTTCTACTTTCATTGATGGGTGTCAATCTGATAGATCTGGGGAAGGGGGAATACAAGCAAGAGTTCCTCAAACTACAAAAATAGAGGGTGGTGACATTGTTTTTGTGCTTTTGTGCAAATACTTGCTCTGTGTTAGGTGGAATTTTATAGAATCCTTGCTTTATTCTAACAAACCACCTGATAGTGAAAATAAATGAGATGTAACATAAACTCTTCTAAATTAGCAGAGAAGAGCACCATCAACATATATGGATCAAATGTGTGTAAATTAACATATGTCACATATACCATGAACTCTGGAAATCTAGATAATATTATTTTATCAAGTACTATAACATGCCATAAATTAATCTTTTATTATGTATTTGCCTATGTTTCAAGACTGGATCACCCTGCATGTATATATGAAGATGTAAACATACACAAAACACATTCTCTACAAACACACATAAGAGCTGGAAGGGAAAGTATCAAAATGTTCCCAGAGATTACCTCTAGGTAATGTTAATGTTCTTTTCTATCCTTTTTTATATTCTACATTCCCTTCAATAAATAATGCAAACAATTTATAATAAAAAATGCAATAAATGCTATAAAAATCTGCATTCACACTTTACTGTTGTAGATTTGTTCATAGGAAACAGATGGCTGCTAGCCCTGTAACATTCTGTCTCCTAAAATTAGAGCCAAAGACTCTGGTATGATCCATTGCATGAAATGGATTCCAGATTGAAAAGTGCGAGTAGATATAATTGCAAGGCATTAACCTAATCTGTAGGAGTTGAGGTGAATCCATCAGCCCAATCATTTATCCAGTCATATGTACTGAATGCATATAGTTTAAGAGACAGAGACACCCTGCTCTCATAGGGCTTTCACTTGAGTGAACAATCTCAGGTGCGATTAACAGGTACACCGCTGGTGTCTCTTTCTAGATGGAAGTTCCTAAAGGCAGAGATCCATGTGCTTCGTGCACAGTTGATCTTATAGGTCTCCCCCCACCTGTGTCCTTGAGTAGATGCAAAATAAATATTAGTCAAGTTGAAATGGACAGGATTTACTAATGAAATTAAAACCAATGGAAATCAGTTCACCAGATTTTTGAGTGCCTGATGCCAGGCACCAGGCTAAGATTCAAGATATGAGCAGCACATAGACACTGAGATCCCAAAGTTAATATTCTCCCTGGAAAGTCATGACACAATGTAAAATGACAGTTATATACAAAGTACACAATTAGCTAAGTGGAGGGAAAGGTTGATTACTCAAAAGTGAGAGATCATGAAAGCCATCATCCAGAGGCTATTCCAGAGCTGGGTTATTAATGAATAAGAGTCAGAGAGGTGAAAGGGGGAGGAAAGAAATTCCAAGCAAGGAGGTTAAAACAAGATAGTGAATCTCAGCAATTGGCTGTTTAGACTAATTAGGGCAGTAGAGGGTCTGCAAGCCACGGTAGGGAGCTAGACTCTTGCCGTACTGCTGACGACAGGGAACCATGGAAGATTTATGAGGACAGTGGTGATTGATGAGATATATTTGTGACATTCTTTGGAGAAAGGGAGTACAAGAATGAGTGGAGGGTAGCAAAAGTAGTGAGTCAGTCAGAGGAGGAGATGGTGAGCCAAGGTTGTGGGAAGAAAAGGAGTGAATAGAATTAAGGAATGTTTCTAAAGTCACATTGACATAATCTGGTGGCAACACTCATTCAACAAATATTAATTGGGTGGAAAAATAGCATGAAATGTATTAAATTCAAGCTATTCGAGTCAATCCAGGGTATTGGAGAAAATACTTCGGAAAATGTTCTGTCAAAGTAGTACTTTTGAAACATACTTTATAAAGTGAATTTTATATCAAGATGCTGAATCATGTCTAGTCTTGTGGCATACTAATAGTAACATCAACAAAATTATGTCTCATAATATTTATAACCATAAAACTCACTTGATTATCTCAAGATGCTATGACAAAGGTAGATTGTACTTATCACCATGTTGAAGACAGCATGAGGAAAATAATGCTTAGATGAAGTAAGTAACTTGCATGATGTCAAATCTTATATAAATGGTGGTGTGTGGGTGTGTGGGTGTGCACCTACATATTTAGGGTTCTTAAGGTCATTCTTCCAGGCTAACTTGCAAAAACAAAACAAAACACAAGCAAATACACAGTGCCTATGAGAGAATTATAGCTGAACCCTATTATAATTAGACCTTATAGGGAAGCAGAATTTACTACCTCAAAATATGTGTCTTTGGCATAAGGATTATTTTAGTTTGATTATTTTTTAAGAAACTGCCAACACAGAAGAAACTCTGAGACCAAGCAGGACTTACCCTTTTGTAAGAGACATTTGCTTTTATAAGGTAAATCTCCATTTGTACAGGTGTGTCCCTCACCATACCAGCAAGAGGGGGATAAAGCAAAATCTCTAGAAACTTCTCAGGGGAGGACGCAATAACCTAAATCTTTGTAACAACCTTACCCTTGCTTACTGTACTTTTCCTGGTCGCCTTCCATAACTGACTTCCCACCCATAACACCTTCTTTTGTCTTTAGTTGAAGAGTTTACTCAAGATGATGACTTTGACCATGTGGGGGAGTTACTTAGTTTTCCTGGGTCTCTCCCAGGTGTACAGGAGGTATACATGTTATTAAGTTTTGTTTCATTAACTTGTCTTTTAGAAACGTAATTATTAGACCAGCCAAAGAACCTAAAAGGGAAGAAGGAAAATTTTTCTGCTCCTCCAACCTCTAATTGCAATATGAAGAGTTCCAAGAACATTATGAAAAATTCACATAAAGCATAACTTTAGCTTCGATCAATTGTATCTGAAAGAAATTTATTTTTTTAAATTGCAAAGCATGATGTAGGGCACAGATGAATTAATCATTTTTGACGTGGGCTGTATTAACCAGAATTTCCTCTCCTCATGAATTCATTTCCATTAACTTGACAAAATCAATTATTTCTCTGTCAGGGTAATAGTAGTGGTGAGTCTAAACAGTATAGTTTTAACCTAACAGAAATGTTTAAAATTAAAAAAAAATTATTATCAGTGTTTGTTCTTGAAAACACTCTTCCTCTTGGACACATCTCCAAAAGGTAAAATCTTAGGTTCTAGCTGATGGTTGAAAACAGAATACTAAAGATAAAATGACTCAAAGACTTTGATTTTTTCCTGACCGATGCATCAGTGGACAGATTTGAACATGAAAATATGCTTTCCATCCTACCTTTCTCCATTGAACACACCTTCCAAACCTCATGTACGATCTCTTCCAAAATTCTTGTCCCTTAAAAATCCTTCCTTCACTCAACAGCCATGATAACCTTTTGAGAAACAAATACTAGAGCATATCTGCCCTTAAATTAAAGCCCTCCAATGGCTCCCATTTCATTTGATTCAAAGTCATCACTCTGACCTACAAAACTCTGATTACTCTCTCTGCCTACCCCAGAAACTTCGCCTTCCAGATTTCATTCCTCTTATCTAAACACTCAATATTCTTTTTGAGCCTCTGTACTTTGTACACCCAGCGATCCAGAGTTTCAGCACCTGAAATTGACAGAACTCTCTACACATTTGGATGTGGGGAGGAAGGAAGGGAAGGCATTGACTATCACACCATGTCTCTAGTTTGTCTCTCATCATTTAAACAAGAGCAGTTTTCTATCTCTGTTCTGGAAAACAGAAAGCAATGGTGAAGAATTATTACGGTTTAGGGAATGATAGTAATTATGTCATAATAATGACTGAGTGTATTTGAATTGTGATGTGCTCATAAATATCAGCCTCTTCTCTCACAGCCAGAAGTAGAGAGGTAAGATGCTGACCTAGAAGAATAGTGGAGCATAAGGCATGTGATCTATATACCACAGTATTCAGGGCACCACAGGCTCTAGGAGAAATGAAATACTAAATTCAGGATGTAGACCAGTTGACCAAAAAGCCTCAGGGGGTGTAACGCCAAAGGGCAGAGCTGTGACCTGTTGGTTGTAGAACACAAAAGTGCACTTCCGGGACCAAAAGCTAGACTATCTGTAAATTGTTCCCAGGATGGAGGTAAATGGAGCTAAGCATAGTGTCAGCATGAATTCCAAACAGCTGGAGAGTGTAATGAGAAATGAGGGATTCAAAGGAGATCAAAGGAACCAAAGGTAGGTAGAAATCTAGAAAAGAAGAAGACATTTGCAATGTATACTGTAAGCAAACGGTTATATCTGGGATACATAAATAACTCCCACCAATCAATGAGGTAAAGACTAATGGCCCAATAGAAAATTGAACATGAAACTGACAGAAGGAAGAATACAAAAGATCAATAGACATGTGAAAAGCTGTTCAAGCCCAGTGAAATGCAAATTAAAAGAACAAGATACTATTCCTCACCCACTGGCTTGGCAAAAATGTAAAGATTAATAATAGCCATTTTTAGCAAAGGGCTAGGGAACAGAGACTTACATGCTGTTGGAAATGTACATTTGCAGATTGGCATTATTGATAATTCTAGAGATCTATCCCAGAGAAACACTTTCACTGAAATCTAGCAAATCAGGCATTAGGATGCCCATGTGGTATTGCTTGGAATGGCAAAAGTCAGGAAACTATCTAATATCTATTAATGAGAGAATGGCTAATAGTCTTGGACCTTGCATAGAACACTATGTGGCCTCTAAAATAACTAAGCTGATCTATATTAACATGTAAATTTCAGAGACATATTGTTAAGTGAGAAAAACAGTATGATTCCAATTGGTAACAAACAAAAATCATGCTCAAAAAAAAAAAAACCCTACGGACAGAACAACACTATTTACATAAGGTCTTTAAAACCAGGCTGGAAAAATAAGAGACCTTGCATCTATAGGGTAGCTTGTAATTACCTGTGGAAAGAGGAGAGGCTCGAGAAGGCTGGGGGTATGAGAGGTCCCCTTTTGTCAGGAGTGTTTGGATGACATTTAAACTGGACTGGACATGCTGTCAAAGACTGGACAGTTGCATAATCTAAAGAAAGAAACAAATGCATGGACGTGTTGGAGGAACAAGGGCATCCTGTGAAGTTTCAAACAGCCACTTCGAACAATCACATTAAGTGGATTTATTTTAAAACATGAATCTTAGAAAATGTGATTAGCAAACTGAAGAAGAATAAAGAACACAACCAAACTAAGTATGTGCCTATTACCTGCGGTTGTGAACATGACATAGGAAATAACATTTTCCAGAAAACTTAAAAAAGAAAAAAAAATAATAGCAGCTATCTGGTCAGTTCAAACTGTGATACCCTGGAGGCCTATATTGTCTGTGATGTGTAAAACAATCTCTTTACCTCTTTATCCAAGATGTAAATTGCTTAAAAAGAATTAAATAACAGGACTGGGATGCTAGAGTCTAGATGCAAACACTTGGATTTAACCTAGTTTGTAATAACAGCAAAGCACTCTAAAGGTGCAAGCTAAAGAAGTTTTGGTTGCAGGCAACAGGAACCAAGGAACTGGATAGATCCAAGTGGCTCACAGAGGAGCAGGAATAACTGAGAAACCATTGCTCGTGTAAGGATCCATGGAGCCATGCTACACAAGTAGGTATCATTTATTGGATGCTAACTTTAGGAAGCTAAAAAATAAACACACATTGAGTTTTTGAAATACCCTCAATGCTATGCTGGGCCCTTTGAGTATTTTAGTTCATTTATTTCCTTCCAACAATTATTACCATGTCCATTTTACAGATCAAGAGGCCATCAGGGAACAAGATAGTCTCCCACCTGCCTGGAGGACATCAATGCCCTAGATGACCTTGGAAGTCACATGTTGATAATACCAGAGTCTCTATCAGTGTGGGTCCATGGATGGCTGTGTGGAACACAGCCCCTCCACCCCAAATCTGATGTCCACGTGAATACGTTTGTCTCATGGTAAAGCACTGACATTTCAAGACTCATATACTCTACCAACACTCAGCCTTGTAAAATGTACTGGAGACGTAGAGCAGAGATTGGATGTATGAGGAGGTAACACCTGAAATTAAAATAGGAAAACAACTAAAACCTTGAAAATGTCTCCCAAGATAGTTGCATTTTAGAAAAATACATGAGTTTGTAGCTAATGGGCTTTATGAGTAGTCAAGGACGGAAGAACTAGAATTTCCCAGGATGTCCAGAATCCATGCACCCATGAAAGAGGCCAAGCCCAGAAGTGAAATGATGCCACCATCTTCCCTTATTCTGATTCAGCTGGGTTCAATTCAGTGTGCCTTTCTGGACACCTCTCATTGCTCAGAGCTCTGTGTTAAAGCCAGTGGGAAACAAATCAACAACAAAACAAAGAAGTAAATTCAGTCCTTTGTTGTTTCTTCTTCTTCTTCTTCTTCTTCTTCTTCTTCTTCTTCTTCTTCTTCTTCTTTTTTCTTTCAAGGAGTTTCCAATCTAAGGAGGAAGAGTGGACTTGTCTTGAAGTCAGTGATGAGTGATAGCATTAAGTCCTGTCAAGTGCTCCTTCATTTGCCATCCTCTGGTGAATTAGAATGTTTAACTGACATGAACAAGAGCCAATGAACATTTTCAGTGTCTGTATGCCAGATATTAGAGTGATTTGGGAGAATCTTGATTCATTGGCTCATTGATTATTTCTCCTGAAATTGTAACCTGTCAAGAATGGATTCAATCGGTTTATATTGAGTGGCACTGTATGCTAAACAAATTTACAGATATTCTTACAGATGATATAAGGGGCTTCAAGGTAAGTTTCTGAAACTGGCATTGTTATAAACATTTAAAGGAAGCCCCATGTATTTCAGAAAAAGCTGGTTGCCTGAATCTACCCAGGTGGGAAGAGACACAGTGGGGGTATGAACCTAGTGCTCCACCCTGCATTCTAGAATGATCCACTCTCCCGAGATGTCATCCTGTCCCACCCCCCACCCCTGCGACCTCATGTACTTCCCAAGTTTTCTAGTTTTCATTTCCTTTCTTCCAAGTAGCTGTTTCCCTTCTAAAGTCTTAAGCTGTACATTCACCTCACTCTGCCTCAACAGACCTGGGAGGGAAGAACAGAGTGGGAAAAACAGAAAATAGCTCAGCAGATGTTTCCGGATAAATGTTTTTTTTTTTTTTTTTAAAGTGCAAGTTGCTAATGCGGAGGTTTATTTTGAGGACTGCCAGTGTTAGCAGATGTTTGAGAAGACAAGTACCTGCTTAGACAATTATACATAGACATTGATAGTAGGTTTGCATAAAGAGTCAATCTTTTTAAACAGATAGTAAAATAGGATTTCTTAGTCTAGGATAAGATTCAGCGTGCTTATCCTGCATTGCTTCTTGGGGACTGATTTGGACCCTATATAATTTTACTTACAAAAACGGGACCATGTCAAAGGGGAAGTAGCAATAAACTGCAGACGCAGAGCCTGGAGAATATAATTAGGGAACACAATGCCTAGAAATTCTAACCCTCACACACTAGGGCTCCGATTAATTGCATCTATGTTGTTTTGGACATAAATATTTACACTTCATTTCTCATTAAAATTCTGCTTCTTAAAATATTAAGCCCAAACCTTTGATTGCTGGATAATTAATGGAAAAATAATGCATTAAGGCTTTCAGGAAACTGAAGGTATGCAGTTTTTGCTTTGGATATTCTCACAGAGGGGAAGGAATATGCCCCAAAATGCCATTCAGTAAACAGTCACTGCACATCTACCTATGGGTAAGGATCTACATATTGGGATTCAGAGATAAGTAGGCCACAACTCCAGCTTTCAACAGCTTAAATCTCATGACTATTGTGTTATAGAGCTGATAAATCCCAAACACTTCATGAAAAAAATTTCCCTTTGAGTGGGAAGAGGTTGCAAGAATAAAGTTTAGACAAGCTGTAGGACTACCTGGCCTACCTGAGGAAAGTGTGCCCAGGAAAAGAGTCCTTTGAGAAACTATGAGCATGGTAGTTGGAGGTTTAGAAAGATTCCAATATGATGTTCTCGAAGATCAGTAGTGTCTTAGGCAGGAAGACATTTCTGTTGGGGTTCAATGGCCTGGGGGGTTGTGTCCAATGGGCAGCCATAGTTGTAGTCTACTCAATGACTGCTTCTCTGACAGCAGTGACATCTGACATTCTTTATTGGACTTGCATCATTTCTGTGTCTTCTGGTACTTTTCCAGCAAGCACAATAGCCCTGGATCCTCAATGCATGAGTCTTCTCAGTTGAGTGACTATGTCACTATTCTATGGGTTAAGGCATCCTAGCATTTGCCTTCACTGTTAGGCTGTGTTCTCTCAAAGCACCCACCATCTGGTTCCTCCCTGCATCTCCAGCCTCATTTCCAGTGGCTTCTTGCTGACAGTACTAACTTCAGAGGTCTCCAGATGTGCAAAGCTACTTTAAAATCCCATATTTTGCAGATGGTTTCCTTCCAGCTGAAAGCCTTTGCTCCTGAGTTTTGTTTCAGACCAACTATTTGTCATTGAGGACTATGCTCTCTGGTGTCTGCAGATTTGGGATGACTTTCTTGACCCATTCTTTATCTTTCAAGTGTGCTGATACTTATACTATTATTATTATTTTCTTATGGCATTGCCATCTGGGTTTGTATACCTGTCTCCCAAACTAGCTGTGACCCCTGCAAGGTTAGGAGCATACCAAACTCAATTCCAGAGTTTTTCCCCAGCATATACCTTGGCACACAGTGGGGGCTCATGGCATGTTTTTTGTATTACTTCTTAAGTGTGAACACTTCCCTTTAAAAGGACCGTATTCAAAGTAGCTTAAACACCACAATAAGAGTATTAGTCCATGTGAGTGGGAAGCACTGGGATGACATGATTGTATCCAAGGATTCATGGAGAACTTGACATCTCTTGGCTTTTGTTCTCTTTCTTTCTGAGAACTGGTCTTATTTGCCCACAATTCATGTGGGCTTTTGCCAAGCAGTGGCTGCTCAATGTTCTGGAATCACATCCTTGATGGTATAAACTAAAAGAAAAGAGAGAACATCTCTCTCTAGTGGTCATATACAAATTCCCAGGGAGAGATTCTGATTGGCTAGGATCGGGCCTAATGCTAATCCCTGAGGCTTCACTGCAGTTAGGAGTTTAGGGTAATATGGTTGGGGCAGGTCTGTGTGAATGCCCTGCTCATCCCAAGAGCTACAGGGTATTGTGATTGTCAGGCACACCTAAACCACACAGAGTAGAATAGGGATAAAGAAGAAAAGGTACTGGGTGGAGCCAGAAGAAATAAAGAGTACATCTACAATGACAACAATAACAGTGGTTTCCTCTAACTACCTGTTATACTGACCTAAGCAGAGTACATGACACGTAGTGAGTACTCAATAGATATCCCCTTAATGAATTTGCAAAAATATAGCTTCCAATTTACTTATTCTGTTTATCTCATCAATGACTTGTATGATTACATAGAAAGTATCATGCCTTGTGTGTCCCATGATTGCAGGTTCATTTCTCTGCCCAAGACCCAGACACTCTTCAAGCTCAAAACATGCTGCATTCAGTTACCAACATAAAATTTTCATTTATATTAAGAGATTCTCAACCCAGCAATCCAGTCAGGCTACTTTTAGACTTCTGCCCACAAGCACTGGCATCAATCTGTTTGCAACAAAGTGTTGTTTGCTGTGATAATCTCACCTCCATCAGATGGTCCTAACTTTAACTCCTTGTTATTAAAATCATGTAGAGGAAGCTCAGGAGAGATAAGTCCCTGAGCTCAGGATAGATGGCAACACGATGCAGGAGAAAGCCAACTTGTCTGGGAAATTTGTACTTGGTCTTAAATATCACATTGCTCCCAACTGACCTCGAACATGATACCTCACCTCTCTCAGCCATTACTTTATCTATAAAAGAGATTAGATCAGATGATTTATTGGTGTCTTTCAGCATTAATTCTCTATACACCTATGGAAATTCTTCAGTCAAGAACAAAACTTGAGCAATCATGGCTTCATCCAAGCCACTGGAATGCAGAACAGAGAACATTCACCATCGATCAAGAAGAACCTGACCACCCATCCAAGGAACACACAATTTAGCTTTGGGTTACAGCAAATTATCAGACTTTGGCCAAATTTCCAAACAATGTGCTTTACTCTGTTTCCTTCAACCACTTCAAGCCCCTCCCAGAAGAGCTGAAGTATTACACTCCAAGAACTTTATTTGCTTTTGACTTTGTGACTTTGTTTACTTTTTGACTTTTAGCTTTACTTAAGCAGTTTCTTCTACTAAGTAAGCTCTGCTTCCCCCCTTTCACTTGTTCATATCTTATCCATCACTGAAGGTCCAGGTAGAGCCTACCTGCTCTGTAAAGATTTTTTACTTTCCACCTCATCTTCTTCCTTCAGATATTTCTCTCCCATTTCCACTGAGATCTTACAGCTCTTTGTTTATATCTTTGAATAACAGGGAACACGATCCACTTTTTGTTACAGTTGTTTGGGGATTTATCTCCTCTCTCCCTCTGCAATGCAAGCACCTACCCATTAGGACAGAATGTTCTGTGCAACTGAGCACAAATGTATTTTTCAGCAAGACAAGCCATAATCATATCCCAGTACTGCTACCTGGCCCTTTGGGGAATCACTTGGTCTTCATGATCATCAAATTCCTTATCAGTAAGAAGAAGAATCACTGGGATGCTGGTAAGACAAAATGGCATCTAAGTGAAAGCACTTAGTACTGTGCTTGGAGCATGGAGTACGTGAGTTTCACTTACATTAAAGTGGAGCACTCAAAAAGGCAATTAAAGTCTTTTTTCTTTACTGCACTTTGAATAGAATTAAGATTCCTTGCTAGGACTTGCAAGGCTGGACATAATCTGGCTCTGCTTTTCTTGATCTCATTTCTTTTTTCTGTTATTACTTTGCTTTTAACAGCTTTATTTAGATATAATTGGCATACAATAATACAATAATAACTGCACACATTTAAATGTATAATTTGTTTGGTTTAGGTGTACATATGTATGTATATATGTGCACATATACACTTAGGAAACCTTCATCACAGTCGTGATATTGAAATATTTACACTGCCTAAAGTTTTCTTTTCCCCCATTGTAATTCTTTCTTCCCAACACCTTTCCTACCACGTCTCATATTCAAGCAGCTACTAATCTGCTTTCTGTAATTATACGTTAATTTGTATTTCTTAGAAACTTAAATGAATGGGATCATCCAATGTATACTCATTTCTTGTCTGGCTTCTTTTACCCAACATATTTCTTTTAAAATTTGTCCCTACTCTATAGTTTATCACTCATTCATCATTTTTTATTTTTGAGTGTTATTCCATTGTGTGGATATGTCATAGATTTTTGATGGACATTTGGGTAGTTTCCAGTTTTTAACTATAGTAAATATGGCCATCCATGTACAAGTGTTATGTAGACATACATTTTCATTTCTTTTGGCTAAATACCTAGTAGCGGAATTTCTGAGTCATATAATAGTACTAGTATAACTTTTTTTAAAAAATTGTCAAACTATTTCCAAACTGGTTGTACCATTTTACTTCCACCTGTAATATGTGAGAGTTCCAGTTTCTCCACATCCTTGCCAACACTTAAAGTCATTAATCTTTTTAATTTTAGAAACTTTGAGGTGGGTAGTGATTTTAATTTGCATTTTTAGGTCCTAATGAAGATGAGCATCTTTTGATAGGTTTATGTGATCTCCCTTTATTCTTTGATAATATGTCTGTTCAAATGTTATGTCTTTTTTTTTAAATTGGGTTGTGTTCATATTATTGAACATTAGGAGTACTTTGTATATGTAAGCTACACATTATGTATCAGATATATGCTTTGCAAATATCTCCCCCCCACCATCTGTGGCTTGTCTTATTCCATTAACATTATCTTTGGAAGAGCAGATTTTACTCTTAATTAATTGTAATTTATCAGAATTTTCTTTTATGAATTATACATGTAGCTCTGTATCTAAGAAGTTTTGCATAACTTAACGTTATAAAGGATATATCCAATCTTTTCCTTAAGAAAATGTATAGTTATGTGTTTTATATCTAGGTATATGATACATTATGACTTAATTTTTTGTATATGGTATTATATGAGATATTGATGAAGATCATTTTTGCATATGTATATTCAATTTTTCCAGTACCATTTGTTGAACATTTTTCTTTCTCTATTGAATTGCTTTTGCAACATTGTAAAAAAACATATCTGTGTAGATCTATTTCTGAACTCACTGTTGTGTTCCATTGATCTCCTTGTCAGTCTTTATACTAATTCCATACTGTGTTTATTACTCTAGCTTTATAATAAGAACAGAACAAATCTTGAAATAAAGTACTGTTTGTCTTCTAACTTTGCTTTTCTTTTTCAAAGCTGTTCTGCTATTTTAGGTTGTTTACATTTCCATATACATTTGAGAATCAGTTTGTCAATTTCTACAAAAAATAAAGACTGTTGGGATATTGATTAGGATTACAATGAATCCACAGACATGTTGTGAAGCACCAACTCCTTAAGAATATAAAGCTTCCCTTCACATAAACACAACAGATCTTCCCATTTATTTAGGTCTGCTGTAATTTCTTTCAGCAATATTTTATAGTTTCCTATGTACAGATATATTTTGCTCCTAGCTAGGAAGAAGAAATACAACTGATTTTTGTAGATTGATCTTATATCCTGCAAAGTTGCTAAACTCTCTTAATGGTTTTAATGGTTTTGTTTTGTCTCTTAATAGATACATTGAATTTTATACTTAGGTAATTTTATCATAAGTAAATAAAGAAAAAATTACTCCTTCCTTTCTAATTTAAATTTAAATGTTCTATTTACTTTTATTAATCTAGTAGGAAGGGCTATAACTTTTAGCACAATGTTGGATAGAAATGGTAAGACTAGGTCAAAGGGAGAGATACCCTGATTGTACAGAGGGAAGCATTCAGGCTTCTACCATTAAGTGTGATGCTAGATGTGTAGGTTTCTTGTAGACACTTTCTATCAAGTTATGGATATTTCTTTCTAGTCCCAATTTTCTGAGAGTTTTTAAAAGGGATGGATATTGGATTTTGTCAAAATATTTTTCTGCACATAGTGATATGATCATATGAAGTTTCTTCTTTAGGTAATATGGTGGAGTTTAGTGATTGATTTTCAAATATTAAGCAAACTTGTATTCCTGGGGTCAAGCCCCTTCATCACAATACATTATCCTTTTTCATATTGTTGGTTTTTATTTGCTAAAATTGGTTTAGAATTTTTGTATCTATGTTTATGAATGATATTATTATATAGTTTCATTTTCTTATAATGTGTATATCTGGACTTGTTATCAGTAAAATGCTGGCCTCAAAGAACTGAAACGTATTTTCTTCAATTTTTGAGAAGAGTTTATGTGGAATTATTTTTATTTCTTCATTAAATATTTGGTAGAATTCACCAGTGAAGTTATTCGGGGCCTGAGGATTTCTTTGTAGAAAGCTTTTTGGTAAAATGAAAAGTCCTCAATAAAGGTGAGAATATCTATGCTAACTATTTTTGAGTATGCTTTTATTGTGTCTTTCAGGGAATTTATCCTTTCATCCAGCTTATCAAGCTTATAGACATTGAGTTATTTAAAATATCTCCTTACTATCCTTTTAATATCTACAATATTGATAGTGATTTTTCTTATTCCTGATTTTGATAATTTTGATTTTTCTGTTCTCTATTGTATCAATTTTCTATTCTAACATTTTTTCTAATAATTTTATTATTTTTAATCTGTATTAATAATTATTTTATCTTTCTTTTGTTTTTAATTTTTATTTACTTATTTTGAGAGAGGTGCAGAGAGCATGGGGGTTAGTGGATAGAAAGGGAGGGAGAGAGAACATTCCAAGCAGGCTCCATGCTGTCAGTGCAGAGCCAGACGTGGGGCTCTATCTCACAAATCATGTGATCATGACCTGGACTGAAATCAAGAGTTGGGTGTTTAACCAGCTGAGCCACTCAAGGGCCCCTTGTTTTTATTTTCTTAAAGTGGAACCTGAGTTCTCTGATTTAAGATCATTTTGCTTTTCATATATATGTATTTCATGCCATAAATTTCCCCCTAAATTCTGTTTTTGGTGTATCCTATAGATTTTAATATGTGATTTTATTTTCATTCAGTTTAAAATGCTTTTTTATTTCTCTTTTTGTTTGGTTATATATATCTGTGTTAATTCGTTTTTAAATATTTGGCACTTTTCCAGGTATCTTTCTGTTATTGATTTTTTTTTTAATTTTATTTTAATCCTGTTGTGGACAAAGAGCAAACTTCAGAATCCTTTTAAATGTATTAAGATTTGTTTTACGGTTCACAATGTTATTGCTAGTGTTAAATTTTCTGTGTGTACTAGACAGAATGTGTGTTTGTGTACTTTTTTCTGGTGGAATTTTACAAATGTCAATTAGGTCAAGTTATTTGGTATTGTTGATCAAATCTTTTATATCTTCATAGGTTGTTTATTTGGTTACTGAGAGAGGAATATTCATATTTCTGGCCAAAATTGTGAATTTCTCTATTTCTTTCGTAGTTTATCAATTTTGCTTCATGTGTTTTAAACTTCTGTTCTTTGGTGAATGAACATTTAAGATTATTATACCTTCTTGACTAATTGACTCATTTATCATTATCTTTACTCAGAAATATACTCTGATATTAATATAGCCACCTAGCTTATTTTGATTAGTGCTCACATAGCATATCTTTTTTTTTTTTTACCTTTGTTCTTAAAATTTGTTTGTGTTTCTGTATTTCAGGTACATTTCTTGGAGGAAGCATATAGTTGGACCTTGCTTTACCTTAACCCAATTTGACAATATCTGCCTTTCACTATGGTGTTTAGTCTACTTACATTTAATATGATCATTGATATAGTCAGGTTTAAGTGTATGAGCTTCTTATTTGTTCTACATTTGTCCCACATGTTCTCTGTCTCTTTTTTTCTGACTTCTTTTGGACTAATTGAATTCATTTTATGACTACCTTTATCCTTTGGTGGCTTATTATCTGTACTTCTGTGTTATTTAAATGTTTGCTTTATGATTTGCACAGCAAACATTTTTAAGTTATCACAGTCTACTTTCTAATCATTATTATAACACATCAGTGCATTGTAAGAAACTCAGTATATGTCCATGGCTTCTATGCTATTTTTGTCATACACTTTACTTTATATATAATACACCAAATACGTGTTTATTATTTGTATTAAACAATTATCTTTGCAATATGCCTGGGTGGCTCAGTTGGTTAAGTGTCCAATTTCAGCTCATGTCATGATCTTGCAGTTCATGAATTCGAGCCCTGCTTCAGGCTCTGAGCCTGGAGCCTGCTTCAGATTCTGTGTCTCCCTCTCTCTCTTTGACCCTCTCCTGCTCACACTCCGTCTCTCTCTCTCTCTCTCTCTCTCTCTCTCTTTCTCTCTCAAAAATAAATAAGCATTAATTTTTTTAAATAAAAGAAAACAATTATCTTTGATAATATGTAAACAGTAAGGAAATAATCTTATGTAATACCCAAGTAGTTACCAATCCCAGTGCTTTTAATTCCTTTGTATGGAAGTAGATTTCCATCAGGTATCATTCTCCTTCTGCCTAAAAACTTTCTTTAACATTTATTTAGGATAGACACAAAGCTAGAATCCCCCACCAATGGTAGAAGCAGGGCACATACCACTCAAGCATGGGGAGGGTGAGGTGGAATAGGATGCCTGCAGCCACGTGTAACTGGAAGCTCAGATTCTCAATTAGGTTCTCAGTTATTTTGTTCAAAAAAAAAAAAGAAAAAAGTCATGATCCACCTGTAAAAAAAAGAAAGAAAGAAAAGAAGAGAAGAGAAAATAAAAGAAAAAATTAAATCTACTGTTTTGTGTACATTTTACTTTCATTTTTTTGCAGATATTTTTATCTTTTCAAAGGATTCTAGGTTAAGAGGTGTTTTTGCTTGCTTTCTCAGTACTTTAAAGACATTATTCAACTGCCTTCTCACATACACTGTTTTCAATAAGAAATATGCTATTATCCTTTGTTCCTGTGTATATAATGTATTTTTCCCTGTCTGTCTTTATTTATTTATTTTTTGCTTTACCACTGGTTTCCAGAAATTTCATTATTATGTGTGTTGGTATAGTTTTCTTCGTATTTCTTATGTTTGAGTCTGATTACATTTCTTGAATCTGTGGGCTTATAGTATCCATAAAAATTGGTATAACTTTAATATTATTCTTTCAAACACAGCCACACACACGTGCGCACTCCCACACACACACACACACATACACCCCTCCTCTTTGGAAACTCCAATATTACACACATTAGGCCAGTATGAAATTTTCCTACAGGTCACTAACGTTTTGCTCATCATTTTACTCTATTTTTCTCTCCATGCTTCATTTTGACAGCATTTTATTACAAGACCCTCTCTGACCACACTAATAAAGCAGAACATTCCTACCTCTTAGTTATTTCTAACCAATGTCAAGCATTATTTTCTCCACCTAATTTTTATTTTTCTTCATCTTTACTAATTTCCATCTACATATATTTAATTGACTTATTTCCACTAAATATGCATTGAAAGAAGGGCTATATCAAATATTGAAAGAATAATTGAAAGTAGGTTTATAATATGCACACGTAGAAAATTGGACAATTTAGAAGTGACTTACAAGGAAATTTGCTTATTTCACATAACTAAGGGGCCCAATGTAAGACAGTTCCAAGATTCGGTGACCCTGTGACATCACCAAGGATTCAATTTCATTCTGCCTTTCTGCTAGTCATCTGTAGTGTGTTGGATGGTCATCTTAGCCAGCTTTCCTTATTTCCCCAGGATGCCTGCCACAATTCCAAGTAGCACATGAAAATAGCTTTCAGAGATTATAAAGGAACGATATTTGCCTCCATCCCTTTGTAAGGGTAGAGGAAACTTCCCCCAATCTTTACAACAAACTCTCTTTGGCCAGATGTTGATACCACTTCCAAATTAATGAAGGGCAATGGGAATGGAAATTGCCAATATTGGCTTAAACTAATCAAGATACACTTTCACTCTAGACCTCTCCTCCTTAACCCTGGGTATTATGGAGGGTTCTTCCCCCACCTGTCCCAAGACCTTAGCTGCTTGAAGTGGTGATTCATTAGAAAGGAAGATGGGCAGCACATAGTTAGGTAGGCTGCCACGAATTATTTTACTAGGATGAGAGTGTCCAATTCAAACATCTAAATAAACTTATTTTAGTTCCTCTAGCTAATCTCTCAACTGATTCAAATATTTGCTAGAGTGTGAGACAAGCCTCCTGATGTCAGCTGAGTTGAGCATAAGGTTTTTCAGTTTGCATTCTTAGTCTTTCGCTTTTTCTAACATCTCCAATTCTCGGCCTTCTCTCCTGGTATCTTGCCCACCACACTGATGCACATTGTCAACTGAAAATACTGTTTCCACAAACTTCCAACAAGCTGGCAATGGGATTTCTGAAGTAGAAACATGTTTCATTTTTTTCCTTTTAAAAATGGAAATTTAATCATAGAACATTTCTTGTCATGATGCACCAATTCAAAAATATTTACAGCTGATTCTATTTACAGTGAATCCACAAATCTTACCAAAAATTTTCATCAAAGGGATGGTGTTATGCTTAATTCATCTTTTGTGCAACTATATACTCAGAATTAAAACTACATTTTACTCTAGGGAAGACACCTAGAGATTACCTATTCATTCCTGGTGTTGAAGATGCAGAAACAGAATCTGAGGAAATTAACTGATTTCATCAAAACCATATGTAGCAGTGTACTTGATGTCACTTATATCAGCCTAGGAGAGCCAATTGTGGGCATTTGCTCCTAACTCCACCATCAGTGATGTCAAATTGATAGCTTGAGATTGGCTATCATGGGAGTATTTACACCAGGGAAACTGGCAATATGCTATAAATCAGGGTTTCTTCTTTTCTGAAACGCTGGTCATTAAACATTTATCAGCACACCAAAAAATCAATAAGGTATGGAGCCAGATCTAGGATAGTAAAATTGAAAGAATTGAGAATTTTAGACCCATATACTAGAAGAAGTTAATATTATTAATACCTGTTTTCATTATCATTATTAACATCACCTGACTCAGACGCTAGTATTTTTCCCACGAAATTGTGATGGCTTCTATAACTTAATCATATCTATCTTTCTCCCCGATTTGATGGACTCATTTGTCCTTGAATAAATTTTGATCGGATACCATTTTAGTCCAAATTTTAACTGTGAATAACAGAGAAAAAACTCTAATGAAGGCAGAAAAGGAAATTATAATAAGGATATGTACTTACTTGCTGAATTAATAGAGGATGGAGAAAAAGGTCAGAGGATGGACAGGAACCAAACGGACCTGGCAGCAGAAGCCTGAGTCAAGGTCATGCCTATAGGACAGTCTGGTTATGACATTATCATTGGTACCTCAACAGCTGTGAGATACTGTGTCTATTTAATGAACCACAGAAAATAATTTCTGCCTAGTCTATGCCTTTTTGCACTAGTAACTCAGTGTTTAAACTCTGGTTGAACCATCATATTGGTTGAGACTGATTATGCTGCTGGATACCATAGGAATCTTGCTTTGTCTCGGCTTCTGTGGTAAGAACTGGGAAATTGCCTCCCACAAAGATAATTCTCAGCAGCAAACTTACACCAAAGTAAGAATGGGTTTGGTTAGTGGTAACGGTGGAAACAACAAGCACACAAACAAATGTTCCTTGCCATTGTTATCATTTACAACTGGAAAGAAAAGAAGACACAGTGTGTTGGGAGCCATTCTGACTCAACTACATGATGATGTTAGGATGGGAGGGAGTAAAGTATAAGCATAGAGGAAGGCAAATGTAGCTTTGGTCATCATGAAGCTTCTTGAGATGGCCTGGCTTTGCTGGATTTATTGTGGTTTTTGGATGTAACTGTAGTCTTAGAGAGGCTCATCCAGAAAATTAAATTTTTCACATTTATATGGGGAGAGAAATGGCTCAGCTCTAAGATTAAAAATGGATTCCTGGGTAGTGATAAACAGCTTAGGTAGTTGGTAGAAACCAGGAAGGAGAAAAATTGAAAATTGGAGACACAGAGTTCTAGGGAAGACACATGTAGATAGATGTATGGTGGTGGAAAAACAAGGGTATGAATGTTTGTGTCTAGTGTTAATGCTCATCAGAATATATCCACATCAGAAGAACCACTGAATATCCAGATAAGTATGATGATTCACTCAGAGCATGACAACCAGTCCTTGCATCTTCAGCCACCCAGTGCTCATGATTGACATAGCCATGGTGACAAGGATACAAGCTATACATTGAGCCTGGTAGCATGGATCTTACAATATTGTACACCCAAACTTGTACACCCAACTTCTGCTATTGTACACCCAAACTTGTAGCAGAAAAGATGGATTTTAAATCCTCAATATGGCTCTATCCCTTGAAGGTTCCAAGCTGCCACTGGTACTTGGTTATGTTGGGGCCATCGTTTGGCAGGTCAACAATTTTTCTTTATTGGAACAAGTAAATAAATATAAATTTGCCTTCCCCAACTTTCTTATCTGTGCCAAAAACAATTTTTAAAGGTGTAGAGAGTATTTGATTAATAAACATGAGATCCTTCATTACATTGGCTCATCCAAGGGATTTATTTGATTTAAAAGAAAGTGCAACTATAGATGCACATAAAATCCGACCACATCCTTCATCACCTAGAAGCAATAGCCTGATAGAAAATTGGAAAAAATCTATAAAAAGCTAAGCTAAAACACTATTTAAGGACAATACCTTGCACATTGGAATGCTATCCTTCACGTTATGGTACATGCTTGGAAATAATGATTGATTTATAGTAATTTGTTCTCAAACAGAATTCACAGGTTCAGGAATCTATGAGTAAAGGTAGAACTGGCCCCTTTCTTATGACCTCTATGACCGACTTGCAAACACAGTGCTTCCAGGGATCACAGTGAGGATGTTCCCAAACCTGCAGCTATGACTTGTACCTCTTCCCTTTGTACTCTTCATACAGTAGACCATCAGGAAAAAGGTTTATCATACTGGTTAAGTTGACCGACACAATTTTCATGTGGATGAAGTTTGCTGCTATTTAATGGATGCAGGGAGGTTCGCTCAGGATTCAGAGTCATATTTTGGTGCTTCTGTGCCTTGTGATAACAGACACCAGGCAATTGTAGCAAACGTGACCAACAAGGATGAGGTCTAAAAGGGAGGAAGTTCTGGATCACTCTAACATGTCAGTACTTTAGACAATCTGAAGTGCTGTTGGGTGAGAGTGGGACATTGTAAGTTATATAATGAAAGAGGGAGATTATGAATCTCAGAGTCAGACGCAGGAACCCCTGCAATGGTGTGGTACCATAGTTTTTCCCACTAATCACTAAGAGGTTTCTGAGGATTTGTTTTAGTCTTTTTGTTTTTAATGTTTATTTTTGAGAGAGAGAGAGAGAGAGAGAGAGAGAGAGAGAGAGAAAGAGTATGTGAACAGGAGAAGGGCAGAGAGAGAGGAAGACACAGAGTCAGAAGCAGGCTCCAAGCTCTGAGCTGTTCACACGGAGCCCAACCTGGGGCTGAAACTCACCAGCCATGAGATCACGACCTGAGCTGAAATCAGACACTTAACTGATTGAGCCACCTAGGTGCCCCTAGATTATTCTTTAGAGATTATTTCTGCCTACCACCATGAAGAGTCAGTGACAGAAAGGACTTCATATAGGGACGATCGGGGATGAACATGCAAGAGGTAGAAGTTTGTGGTGCTCTGTGCCCCATTTCTTCTGATTTCATACAGCCCTAGTGGCTGTCTCCATGCATGCTTACCATGCACTACCTCAAGCAAGAGTTTTAACATCTCCTGCTTTTCTTTCCTAGGGCTTCTTTTCTGGTACCCACATTCAGGGAAGACTAAAGGTGCAAGAACTTATTGCATAGGATCCCTCAACCACTGGCATGTGAGATTGATAGATAAATGTTGAAGACCCTCATTCTTAGAGAAATCATTCTGAGATGATTCTATGTGGCCCACAGTGCAACTGAAGCCAAGTTCAGATTCTGATAACCACGTCAATAAGCCACACTCCACGGGCACTTGGCTGGCTCAGTCAGTAGAGCACGCAACTCTTGATCTCAGGGTCATAAGTTCAAGCCCCATGTTGGGTGTAGAGACTACTTAAAAATTTTTAAAGAAAAATAATGCACACTTCATTAATGCACACTTCATTTACTTTTTCACTTTCATTATGTCACTCCTAAATTCTCGAATCACTTCCCAACAATATAATCTGCACCTAAATCCTTGTCCCAGGCTCTGTTTTGAGGGGAATCTGAACTAAGAGAGGAGGGAGGCTGAGAGAGGTATCCTATTATTGCTTGGTGAGCACAAAACATGATCACCTTCTAGTTTCACAGCCTAGAGTATCTCTCACTGTCTACAATTCATGAGTTTCCCCATTTAGTATCTCCTTCCCTAGATCACAATCAGGGGCATTCTTTATGTAGTTAACATATTCAAACTATAAGCTTTAAATAGTATAATTTATATAAGTCACTTAACCCCATGCCTGGTGCAAGGTAAGCATTCAGTGCACGCTATTGACAATGGTGGTTACTAGTATTTCCATTATCATTATCATTTCACTAATTTAATTCTGTTCAGCTTAAAAAATAGTGTTCCCTGCTGTTGCTTTTACTTAGTTTATTTCTCTCTTATTTCAAAGACCTTTTGAGAAAAACTTATAATTGCCATCAGCTAATTAAGCTAATGCTTAAAATATCTACTTTTCAAGATTCTTTTGAAATGAGTATAGATAATGCCTAAAACAGGGTCTAACATGTGGTACCTTCCCAATGGTGCTTATTTTTCCTTTTATTGCTATTACCTATTACCATTACAACTTCCAATAATAGGATCACTACTATCATTTTTGCTTCCATGGAATCAAAAAATCAGTGCAAGAACAGAGATTCCACTTTTCCTTGCTTCAAATATCATCACCCTATTAAATTTGAGAGTTTCATTTTCATTAACTTCAACTGCTCAATAATTCATTTTCACCAAATATGGCAAACCTGACCAAACAGATAAATAGAAGATGGCATTAGCAATTTGTGTGCTCTTTTATGAAAATCACCAGTAAAAATGCTTTCTAGGATTTATTGGATTTACAATTGACACTCACCCATAAGATAATACAGCATGCAAAGGACATCATTGATTGAGTGCCAACTCAGATCCATGTGCTATGCTGGGAATTAGCTCATTACAGCCCAGAGCCATCCCCTCTGACTTCCCATCTTGATCCTAACTCACAGGTGAGGCACTAAGGCACAAAGATTTTCAATCACCTGCACGAGGTCATGTATTTTGTACATGACGGAAAGAATACTTCCCTCAAATCAAACTAATAGGTGCTATTTACTATATATTTTATTCCTAAAAAGGGGACCATCTGCAAGTTTTGGAGAAAAGCTATGTACTCTGAACTCTGATCAAGAATAGGAACTTTGAAGGTGACATTCAGACCCAGAGGCATATCAGAATTTCACCGCCTGCGTACGTCCTAGTTAGTAACTGCTCTCACTGTGCCTTTTAGAATAGCCTATTTTGGTCCCCAAACCATCAGAAAACTTGAAATAACTGAACCCTGTAACAAGAGCTTGTAAAAAAAAATTTTTTAAAGAGAGAAAGGAATGCTTTCAGATACAGGTGCCCTCCCTGTGATTGTAGGACTTGCAAACCTCTCACCTCCAAAGGCGGAATTCCACAAGGGCCCGCCATACCCAAGGCTTGTTGGGAGCAGAATCAGAGCCTCAGGTCACCTCCTCTGGCTGCTTCCGCCTTTATCTTTCATGGTGACTCATCCCTTAATGTGAGTCGAACAAACTCACCGAGGGTTTATCTTTGCTGTTTGTTTTTGACTCGGTCTGCTAGAGCCTCTGCACTCAGGTACACACATTAATGAAAGACCAGTTCTAAGCTTCGTTTTGCAAAAAGCCTGACATCACACAAAATGCATGGATTTGGGAGTTGCAGATTTACATCCGGTTCCTGCTCTGCCACTTTCTATCTGTGGGAACTTGAGCCCATTCCCTAACCCGTCTGAGCCTCAACAGTGGCTTTAGCTTAAAGGAGATGAAATGCATTTTGCAAGGTTATCACGAGAACTTAATGAAAAGAAACAAAGTCCCTGCGGAGTTCCGAATTCTCAGTGTGATAGAAAGTGACTATTCATTTCCCTCATTTCTTTTCTGTCTTCTCTAAGTTTGACCATAATTTGACTGGACTTATTTTGGAAAAGGTAATAGATGCAGAGGAAGAAAACCTGTGCTCCCATTCAGCCTCTGCCTTTTCCTGGCCAAATTCTGTTAGCATGATTAGATGATATGGTACACTTGAAAATACAAAGAAGAGCTACTTTGCTCTCCTGGAATCCTGAGTGACCTCTTCACCTACTCATGTCCCATTTGTCTGGAGAATAGCAAATTATTGAGCCATCTGGCATGGTAGCAAATAGCTCAGATTTTGGCTTCCAAACCCAGCTCAGACATAAAATGTCTTTGTGAGCTTGGGCAAGAAGTGTGGCCTCATTGAATTTTGGATGCTCATTTATAAAATGGGATTCATGACAGTACCCATGTCAGAGCACGGTGGTGAGCAAGAACTGACATAGAATTAAAAGAGCAGTGTCTGACGATAGGGATTATACATGCCAGTTATCATTATTTTTAATTTCTTTATAGGAATTTTCAGTTCTAGATTGCTAGGTACCTGTTCATTCATGTGTCTATAAATTTACTAGTTTACTTAAGCATTTATTCAAAAAGTATTTCTGGAGTGATTGCTATGTGCCTGGCACTCCAGACACTTTAGAGAAATGTATGATGTGGGTTCTGTCTTGAGGAGTTCACAGTGTATTAAAGCTCTGGGCAGACAAGCCGTCAGTTGCAAGACAGTGGTAGATCCTGAAGATGGAGGTGTGTAAGGGGTGCGGTAAGAACCTCTGACTTCGGAGGGAAAATAAGAAGAAACATGAGCCTCCATTTTCCACTGACATCCATTAACACATTGAGTGATATTTTAGGAGCTGCTGAAGATGAGCTCATATGTCAGAACTTCTCATGAGGAAAATGGTTCCAATTTATATTTCATGGTAGCTTCCAATAAGCCAGTGTGCCCATGAAACTAGCAGTGGTAAGTAATAGGATGCTTCAATTTTCTTGGTTTCCATTGGTTCAGCAAAATCCTTACTCTAGGAAGGCTATTTTATCTGCTTGGGAGCACTTCTATATTTGCAGTCATCAGATACCATTTTGGAAAGAATCAGAAAGAAGAACCAAATCATTAGCAGAGATAATTCCTGTAGGAAAATTTAGAAAAGATGGATAGCGAGGTGCTTTTAAAACATAAAATAATCAGAAGTGAGTTTCATAATATTCTTAATCACGCATAAGGGTACATTTTTTTTCCCTTTTGCTAACTCTGAAACAAAGAGAGCACTGGGCAGAGAGTCAGATTTGAGCCTTAGCTTCATCTCTAATTACTGATGTACTCTTAGCAAGTCAGAACCATTCTGAGTCTCAGTATCCTCAATTATTTAAAAAAGGGATAATTATGGGGTAATTAACGCTTAGAAAAAAAACTCTGCAGAGTCACTGACCAATAAAGGACATTTAGTAAATAATATCCATTAATGATAATGATGATGATGATAAGTAATAATTAAAACAAATCTGTGCTGCTCATTTTAAATGAAGCCTGTCAAGAAATCTTGCAAGCAGCACCAGCATGCCATTATAAATTGGATTAAGAGACTGGGAACCTAGAATAGATCTATGAGATAATGGCCCAAGAGGAAACCATAGAGTGAGCGTTTAATACTTTCATTAGGAGGAGAAGTAGCTTCTGCACGTAAATATCTCCATGGACCTCAGGAAGACTTTGTGGAATTGAGAAGAATTAGAGAAGACTATGGGAGTCGAAAAGCTACCTTGTATCCCCTTAGAACTTGTGAGAAGATTCCATCTGTTAGTGCCTTAGGCAGATGAGTCTTGGGAGACCTCAGTCAGCCAAGGACTGCTCATGGAGAGCTTCTACTAAATTAATGGGGGGACCTGGGATAGTAGCTTTCATCTGGCATAATATAAAACTCTCACTGGTGTTCCAGCCAATATGCATCCATATAAAAATGTGTATCCATATAAAAATTCAGTGTGGCGAAAATTGAGTATAATATGATTAGGATGGTGTTTTCCAGGTAAAAAATAAAGCTCTACTGGTTAAACAATATGAAGATGAACAAGCTACCACACACTTTGGGGAAGAGGTAAAAATCAAAACATGACTACTTGATAGAGGAAAGTACAAGACTATAGTATAGTGGGTAGAGTAAGAGCTAAGTGCAAGATTTTGCTCCACCAGGAGCCTAGTGCCAAAGAGTGATTAAGGGAACTGAATAAGTCGGGTGACGATTACTAGAGGTGATTCTGTAATTACTGATAATGGCTGAGTCTTTTAATATCTTCATATTCAGCAATAAAATGCCTAGCATTGATAGCACTCTCCTTCCTCACAAAGGTTTAGAACCAGTGCTTTGGGAAGCACAGAGAAAGACCTCCATCTGTCTCACTCTTGGTCATATTTCATCTGTCTGTTATCTATTGCTGTGTAACAAACTCCTCCAATATGTGGCGACTTATACAGCATGCACTTACCTTACAGTTTATGTGGGACAGGAAGCCAGCCATGAGTTAGCTAGGTCCCATACTTCTGGGTCTCTCACAAGGATGCGATCCATATATTGGCTAAGGGTGTAAGCGTCAGGCTTTACTTGGAGAAGAAGCTTCCAAACTCACTCTGGTGGTTGTTGGCAGCTTCCAATTCCTCATGAGATTTTGGCTACATTCCGCCCTCAGTTTCTTGCTACATGGCCCTCTCCACACAGCATTTCCCCACATTGTAACTTGATTCATCAAAGTGAACAAGTGTGAGGGTAAGAGAGAGTTTTAAGAAAAGGAAGAGAATACTAGCAAGATGGAACTCCATCTTTTATGACCTCATCACGGGAGTGCCATTATCTCTTTTGCCAGATTCTCTTCAAAGAAACAAATAACCATCCATTACTCTGCTTGAGGGGAATATCCAAAGGTGTGAATACCTGGAGATGTGGCTATTTAGGAGCCATTTTAGAAGGATACCTACCACAGTTGTTACAAGAAAAGTCAAATTATAAGCATCCTAGCATCCTTTATCTTCATCTACTTTTTACCTTTTTACTCTTTATCCCATGATTCTGATTCTGAAATTCTTCTTGGCCAATATCTTTTCCTCATGACTTCTCTATTCCATGCAGTATTTCTTCTTTATTGTACTGAGAGACTCTGGTCTTGTGAAAAACCTATGTTAATTGAAATTCCCGAAGTTAGACCTAATACTAACCCAACTACTTGCATTCTATGTGAACAAAAAAAATAATTATTTATTTTTTTAACATTTACTTATTTTTGAGAGACAGGGAAAGACAGAGAGTGAGTGGGGAAGGGGGAGAGAGAGATGGAGACACAATCTGAAGCAGGGTCCAGGCTGAGCCGTCAGCACAGAGCCTGATGCAGGGCTCGAACCCACCAACCACGGCCTCATGACCTGAGGCAAAGTCGGTTGCTTAACCGACTGAGCCACCCAGGTGCCCCTATTTTTTAATCCTCTGTTTCTTAAACCGTTAAGTGGAGCTACAAGGCAATGTGGTATAGTGGCTAGTACAATGGTATTTGGAATCAGACATTCTAGATTGGATACCAGCTGTCTGATTTCTTAGTATTATTTCATGTGCAAAACTACTTTATATTTTTTGCCTCTTTTAATTTTTTGACACTGAAAACTAGAATCTGAGCCCCTGAGAAGTTATGATCTTAGCAAATCTCTTGGCACCCAGCAAGTGCTAATAACTCACTGCTATTAATTTTAATTTTTTAAGTGTTTCAACTTGATGTGAGATGTATAAAATGAAATACATGATGTCACCCAGTTCAGTGATTGGTTAAATAGAGAAGTGTTTTGTTATACCCCCATAAAGAACTCAGATTAGAGGTTAAGTGTGGGCTCCAGAGAAAAACTCTCTGGGCTCAAATACTGACTTGATGTTTCCCAGCTGTGCAGTCTGAGTGGAATAAGTATGAGGGTGAACCGTGGAGCCCATGGCTTGATGTCAAGTTCTGGGTTTGAACTCTGGTTCAAATTGGGTCAGCTGGGTTACTATGGGAAAATTACATAACCTCTTGGTACTTCAATTTTCTCACCTGTAAAGTGGAGGTACTTGTACCTACCTCCTAGGTTCCTCTTGAGCATGAAAAAAAACCCAGTACTTTTCATTACTTAACAGTGATTGACATAAAAGAAGAATCATTGGACGTACCCATTACCATCCTTCTCTATCTCAGAATGACCAACGGTTACATGAACCATTTGCAAACCTTCTTTGTAGACTTGTGGTCAACTCCTACTAATTATGTGACACTGGATAAGCCATCCTTAAGTGTCACTTATGCCTGTGATCCTTAATTGTCACTGGCAAAGCCTGTGCCAGCTTCTTCATCTACCAATTTCTTTGACCAATTGAAGTTGAGTCAATTTCTTTAGCAATAGTTGGAGGCATAGCCAGTTCTAGGGACAAATAACAACTTACTTTCTTCAACTGTCTCCCTCCTTCCCTTCTTTTTTTCCGTGTATGTGCAATCCAAAACTGAAGCATGTGGACAATAGTGATGTAATCTTCCCAGCATGGATCAAATCAACATGTGACTGTACTAGCAATTTTTAAATTATGGAGTTTCTTATGTGTCATGAGTTATATTCATCTTTTTACATATTTATCACGGTAATTCACATGTGGTACTCAGTTTTCAGATGAGGAAACTGAGGATTCAAGAATGGTTTTAAGATGCCCAAGCGCTCACGTAGGGAAGCCAAGTCTCCACGACTTCGGCTGGCCAGTGACACTCATTCAGAGCTCTCTTTTGATTTTTTGTTTTTGTTTTAATTTTTTAACGTTTATTTATTTTGAGAGAGAGACAGAGCATGAGCAGGGGTGGGTCAGAGAGAATCTGAAGCAGGCTCCAGGCTCTGAGTTGTCAGCACAGGCCCTGATGTGGGGCTTGAACCTGTGAGCGAGATCAAGACCTGAGCCGAAGTCAGATGCTCAACCGACTGAGTCACCCCGGCGCCCCTGGAGGAGTTCTCTTTTGTTTTAGGCAGTTTGTTGCCAGTATTCACAGGAGCCCCTGTCAATACACCACACCTAAAAATGTTTGATAAAATATAAGAAATATTTAAAATGCATGCATGAGTGATATCAGAGTAAGAGAATGGATCTCCAGCGGGAAGAACTGATAAGGAGGGGCGAATCCAGAAAACAGGCCGAGCTCTCCATCTGTGTTGACCTTCGGGGTAGACACTGAATCCACAGACACCTGGTGACCTAGTGCCTGGATCTTAATGGCCTAAATGTGCAGAGGATAATTCCTGGCATTTGAGAAGAATGGGAGGTTAGATATCTTATAAGCACATGTGGAACATTTATGAAAACTGACCATGCTCTACAAAACTGTGAAACAAATTCTCTGCCACTTCAAAGAGTTACCTATCCTACAAAGTTTGTATTTTGAGCACACCATACTTGAGTTAAAAGAAATCCCAACATGCTAGCAGCTATATGAATCTCCCTGTGTTCCAGACAGGGTTTAAGCATTGTGTTTTCTCATGGAGACCTCACAACAACTCTCTTTTGTGGATGATGAGACCAAAGTCAAAACTGAGAAACTGAGAATCTTCCCAAGGGTTGGGTCGCTGAGGAGGGGCAATGCTAGGATTCGAACACAGGCATCTCTCTCCAGACCCCCACCCCTAACCACTGTAGTTATTGCCACTCAAGGGCAATAGCTTGAAAACTTCTACATTTAGCTTCGAAATAACCCACACATTAGATGAAATGATATATGAAAATTAGAAAACACTTAGAAATCAAATATAAAAAATGTTCTTGTGGAATGCTTCTGAAATAGTATCCAGGGACAAATAGATAATCCTATGTGGTTATAGTAAAAATGAAGAAATAGGAAATTAATGAGCTAGGCTTCCAAACTGAGAAGTTATATGATAGCTAAAGAGATGAACAAAGGAAGTGAAAATATGCCTCTAAATTAACGGCTAAGAAAACCATCAATACAATGTTGGTTCTCTAGAAAAACTGAAAATTAAGACAATGCGCTGGTTAGATGCACCAAAGAAAAAGAGACAGGACAATTTAAAATATTAGAAATGAAAAATTAAGGTTGAAAAAGGACCTTGGAACTGGAGAGGCAGTGAGGATTAAAACCATCAACAGAGGTTGGGACTATTATGAAATATTAGGGAGATGTTTATACTAATAAATTTGAAAGTTTAGGGAAATTAGACAAATTCTTGATACATGTATATATGTACATATATGTGTATATATGTAAATTTCCAAAGCTACCTAAAGAAGTAAAAGAAAACCTCAGTGAACCCATTGTTTATGCACATGAAAACAATGATACAATAATTGTTATAAGAATAAATCAAGTTAGTATTTCTCAAAGAAAATACCAGCCCCTGATATCTTACATAATCCTAAGCAGATGTTAAGAAACATGCGTACAGAATTGTATAAAAATATGTCCTGACCAAATTAGGTATATTCTACCAATTCAAAATTAGCTCAACATTATTTTATTATTGGGATTCATTATGCTAACATATTAAAAAAGAAGAAAATATGGTTATATAAACAAATTCAGATGAAAAACATTCATGACCTAAGCATATTACATGAGTACTATTAAAAATAACCAATTTATAAACCTATAATATTATTATACATTATTATTACAATGGCCAACACTTAAACTATGCTGATCATGTACACTATTCTAAACAATTTGTATACACATATTTATTTAAATCTCACACACACCTTTCATAAATATAAATCTGATACAGAAATAAATAAGAAAAAACATCCAAATGGGGGGGAAAAAAAGGTGCAATTTCCCAGAAGACAGAAATTTCCCAGATGAGAAAATAGGAAAGACCAAACACCATGTATTAAAAAATTCTGAACCTCATAATAGTTCACCAGATAAACATAAATTAAAAGCACAAGGTTATGTCATTTCACATTTACCAGATGGGCAACATTTAAAAAGTCTTTCATCATGAAGTGTTGATGAAAGTGTGGACCAGCAGGAGGCCTTTCTCACACAGGCTGGTGGGAATAGACATTTTTACAGCTACGTTGGTGCACCATTGGGCTTTGACCTGCTAATGCAAACTTGCCCTTGTACTGCAATCCCCAAGCCAGCAGCTTAACTAGTCTGCACCCTGAAACGTAGACAAGGACATTTATAGCAATCCTCCTGCCAGTACTAATGCCGACACTGATACTGCTGTTAAGACTAGCAGCTAACCAGCAGGTTCTCAAAACCTAGATGCTGTCACAGTCTCCCCGAGAGCTTGTTAAACCCAGCTTGCTGGGCCCCATTCCCAGAGTTTCTCATTTAGTAGGTCTGATGTGGGACCAGAGAATTTGCATTTTTAATGAGTTCCTTCTGGTCCAAAGACCACCATTGATACAGTACTTACTCTAGACCAGTCACTGTTTTAAGTGCTTTCCACTTAGTAACTTCCTAAATCCTCACAAGTATGCTATGAACTAGACTCTTATTATCTCTTTGTCTCAGATGGAGAAACTGAGGCACAAAAGGCAAAGCAAGCTGCCCAACGTCATCAGCCAGTTGGTGGTGGATCTGGGGAACTCAGGCCAAATGGACCTGGGTCTGCATGATCAACCAAAAGCATGTGGGGCTCTCTGGATGGACAGGTGCAGAAAAGCATTTCAAATGGAGAAAATGTTGAGCAAAGCCTTGGCATTTGGGACCATCTTGACATGTTCAGGAACTAGAAGCAAGTCCAAGTGCCTAACACTGAACACACACATGGCAGGGATAAAACCTAGAAGGGGTCAGAGGAAGCAGGAAGGGTTATTGCAGACGGGGTTTGGTCTTCCAAGGCAGGCTCTGTACTCTGTCTTGGAGACTACAGGAGCCAGGAGGGACAAAGAGAGACAGGATTCAATTTGTGCCTCTAAATACAAGGCTTGGGGAATGGCCTGGAGGGAGAGAGACTGGAAGGGAGAGGGGAGTTTGGAAGCTATGTGCAGTGGTCCTGATGATGAGATGTGATGCCAGCTTGGACCACGTGGCTGGGAACAGTGCAGGGAAACCAGGTGGGAGAGAGAGTCAGGTAAAGAGTCAGCAGGATCTGGCGGCTGACCACAGGGGTAAGGCTAATTCATGGCTTCCTGACTTAGTCAACTTGGTAATGGTAGTGCCATTCTCTGAGGCACTAGAGGGAGAAACATTCTCCATTCAGAGCTGAATCTTAAGTCTCTGCTGGAAGCTTTGGTGATTTCTCTTAAAAACAAGAACTGCTTCGGACAAGCTTCCTGCTCCAGGAGTCCAGCAGACCTCTTTTGAATTGGAGCTCCAGCACTTACTACCTGTGTGGGTCTTTGATGTGTGTCCTCTTGGAAGCTCAGAACAATCCTGAATAATGATTTTAAGAGATGTGCATATAGGGGAGGGGGTCGCCTGGGTGGACGTCAGTTGAGCGTCCGACTTGAGCTCAGGTCATAGTCTCTTGATTCATGGGTTAAAGCCCCGCATCGGGCTCTGTGCTGACAGCTCAGAGCCTGGAGCCTGCTTTGGATTCTGTGTCTCCCTCTCTTTCTGTCCCACTTCTGCTCGTGTTCTGTCTCTCTCTGTCTCTCAAAAATGAATAAACATGAAAAAAAAAGAGATGTGCATACTGGGGTTGGCACACGGGTTCGCTTCATGGATATTGAGTCCCCTCTGAGTGGGATGATGATGGGAACATAAAATACCCCTGATCTCATGAGTTTATATTCTAGAGGGGAAATAATAATATAAGAAAATTAGAGAGTCCCATATGGCATATAGACACCTACCCAGCCATGAGTCCCCGGAAGAATTAAAAAAGAAGAAGAAAGAAAGAAAGAAAGAAAGAAAGAAAGAAAGAAAGAAAGAAAGAAATAGGGAGCTAGAACCAAAGAAATAATGGGCTATGGATTGAAATGATTGACTCTCGAACGCCCCCACCCTGGAAGTTACATTCTTCCGAGGTAGAGGTGAGTCTTATTAATGCATCCCCCAGACCCACACCGATATTCAGTGAAGGCTTATTGAACGGAACAAAAGTGGTGTTCAGCAGTTTTCACCGGTGAAAAATACCAAATCTGGGAAGAGCTCTGTGCTGGGAGCAGGGACACAGGGTCTCATCACAGAGCTGGGATGAGTCTGTGCCCCTTCCACACTCCTGAACAAAACCGCAATGACCTATTTAGCTTCCACAGCTAAAATAAAGAAGTCACTCTGCAAAATACACCATACTGTGCTAGAAAACAGGAAGGTTTTTCTTAATATATTAACCAAATCACCTGCAAAACTGCCAAACATCACTGCAATATGTGAAGCAACATGATGCCTTGGAACTGAATAATTTATTCACACATTTGCTGACAGTGTGAATTTCTGGCACCCCATTATTTTCAATCCTGCATCATTTCCTGGAGCAATGTGGTCACTACTCTGCCATCTCCTATCAGAAATCTGTTTAATTTTGAGCTCTCGAAAATTACAAGAGAAGTATCCCGAGGATGCCGTTTTTATATACAGAAAAAACTAAATTTTGAAGAGAGATGAAAACTTATTTTTTTAAAAATCTTCAGTAGAGGCTCCTGAGTGGCTCAGTCGGTTAAGAGTCAGACTTTGGCTCAGGTCATGATCCCAGTGCTTGTGAGTTCGAGCCCCACGTCAGGCTCTGTGCTGACAGCTCAGAACCTGGAGCCTGCTTGGGATTCTGCGTCTCCCTCTCTCTCTGCTCCTTTCCCACTTGTGTTCTGTCTGTCTCTCTCTCTCAAAAATAAATATTTTTTAATAAATAAACAAGTAAATAGACTTAAAAATTTTTAAAAATAAAATAAAGTCTTCACTAAAATGAGCAAGAGAGGTTTGTTAGCACACCGATGGTGGACTTTGCTAATGGAGGCATAGGGTCCATTCTGCATGCTGAAACCATGGTGGGTGAGGAGAGGCAATCATAACTCTCTCCCTGCCGGGAACAGTATCCCCTCTGAGCCACCTCATTCTTGCAATAAGCCCCCTGTTATTATCTGCATAGAGTAGGAAACAGGGGTGTAGATGGGGTTAAATGTGCTGGTGGAAATAGTGTTTCCCATGGTTAGTTCCTGTGTTTACTCGGTTAGGAGCATCTTCACCCGCAGGATCTCATTTTGGCATTTCCCGAGACCTTGAAGTGATTTCCGGACCATTTTGAGTGACTGGAGAGGTTGAGGAAGTGTCGAATTCTTGAAGAGCAGTCTGGCATTCATTGAACAGCTATTGCCTATCCTAACTTTCCTTGAAATTGCATCTGTTCCTCACACTCGTTCTAGAAGGAAATGGCATTACGGTGTTTGCCCCTCCACTCTGAGGAAATAGAAACTCAGAATGTTCAGTGACGATTCAGTGACCTGGGTTCAAATCACAAAACCGTCACGGGGCTGAGATGTGACTTTGAATTCTGTGTTTGAGTGCAAGCACGCACCCTCTTTAGTACTGGAGAAAATGTGCCTAGGGGGTGGAGACCCCCACTGCCTCCACCTCTCCCCACCTCCCCCCCACCAACCCTCACTATCACTCACCGTATTAGAACCCCAGTTTCAGGGGCAGGCCAGATCCCTGAGATCTGTGTTCCCAGATGGCCCGATCATGGCGCCTCTGCAAAATTGCACTTTGTTGTGTACCCTTTTGTCCTTTACCAAAGAGGTCCTTAGAAATTAGAAGCAGTGTTTTATTATTACTGAGTTGTTGCGGAAGTCACTCACATAGAGGGTCCCCATTGACACAGCCTATGAGAGGACTCCTGTCAGGACTCACTAGGAGAAAAAAGAAATTCACGCCTCTCCTAGTGTTTTAGCTAATTGTCTTTCTCTTAGCTCACTGAGAAATTCAGAAGCAAGCCTGCAGTATACCTATAGCCAGTGTACAGAACTTGAAAAGTAACAACTTTTTAAAAGTTTATTTATTTGTTTTTTTTTTAGAGAGAGAGAGAGAGAGAGAGCACAAGAAGGGGAGGAACAGAGAGAGAGGGAGAGAGAGAGAGAATCTCAAGCAGGTTCTGCATTGTCAGCACAAAGCCCCATGCAGAGCTTGAACTCCCGAAATGTGAGCTTATGACCTGAGCCGAAACCAAGACTCAGACATTAAACCGACCCAGCCGCTCAGGTGCTCTGAAAAGTAACAACATTTTGTTCAGCTTTGGGAAACTAACCCTTTCCAGCATGAACGGGTAGCTCTGACTATTTTCCTATCTTAAATTTTCCTTTGCCACAGCTTGCCCGGGAACACTATTTTCATGCCCTATACACAATTTTATAAGCTACCTGGTTCTCCTTCTGGCATTTGGCTGGGTTACATGCATGAATAAACAATATCTGCCATGAAACAAGCCACCCCCAGAAGCAGATCCAGGATGGGGAGACATTTCCTCCAGAGTCTCCCAGAGAACTAACCTATAACACAGCAACTGCAATAATAAACATGATTCATAATTAATAAGCAATGACATGTCATGAGCTCATGATGTGCCAGTTGTATTAAAGGCTTCCTACGTGTTTCATCCTCATAATAAACTTGGAGGTGGAAACCGTCATCCCTTTTAATAGATAAAGCAGCTGCACGTCAGGGAGATCGGAGCACACCCGGGGTCACCAGCTGGGGAGGGAGGAGCTAGGGTTCCATCCCAGATCTGTCTGCCTCCACACCCCACTTCTTCTCCACAAGGAGAAACTGCTTTTGCATTTCAGAGTAAATCCAACTCCCAAAAGGAGCTGAGCAAGAGGGTGAGGTGGGAGGAGGGGAATTACCACAGGGAAAGTTCCATTCGGTTCCCCGTTTTCAATTCTGTTGCTTTCAAGCCCCTTGAGATGGATGACGTGACCTGGTAATATGTACTGTATTCTCCACTTGGCAGTATTGTTAATTAAAAAGGGCGGGGGATTTATGAGTTTTGCACGGCCCTGTTTCGTAGCTGCAAGTGTGGAGGGCTCCCCAGGAAGGCAGCCCCAATGCACTGCCTTTTCTGTAGGGTCAGCACGCTTTGCACTGAATTGGCCCCACGGAGGAATGAAGGACGCCTGGCTGGAATGGCATCACAGGTGATTGTCACCAGCACCCAGGAGAGAAGGCAAAAATTGGTGACGGCGTGGAATTTATAGCTCAAGTTGGGTTTTTCAAGCAGGTCTCAGGACTGCCCTGCCAGGTAGGAACAATTCACTTTTCCTTTCTCTGTTTTAGGTGCAGTGCATTTTCAAACCAGGGTAGGTCTGCTGCAAAGAAATTGGAATAGACAGACAGGCAAAACTACATTAACATTTGCAGTATCTTATTTTCGCAGATGATTACTATTATCAGATCATATCCTTTCAGATCTCTTCCTGTGTAAACAACATTATGACACAGAAAGAGGGGGGTTCTTCTGTGTCTGCTATTTTAAAAGCAGCGATTTTTCTGTAAAAGGAATATATACGTTGTGAGCATTCGTTCATGCCAATAACTTTTCCACTGCAGCAAAGGTTAGAGATTGCTGGCTCAGGTCATTCCCCTCTATCTTCTATATAGTGACTTAATAGGCTAAGTAACTAGACAGTAGGTGGTAGATTTGGTATCAGTTTAAATAGCTTTCCACTTATTGTTTGACACTAGAGCTAACTTGCACCTGCTGTGGGTGTCTGCATGTGAGGCCCCCACTCTGTTGTACCATTGGAAGACCGTAAGAGTTCTGTGTTGCTGCTGGGCACCAAGGACCGCTACTGTGGCCTGAGCCAAGGTGCACTTATTATATTATTGTCCCGGGAATCAGATGTCTGCTATGTCTCACTGCCCAACCTCAAGGTGCCAGCAAGGCTGCGTGGCTTCCAGAGGCTCTAGGGAAGAATCTGTTGCCTTGGGGTTTCCAGCTCCTAGAGGCCACTGTGTTCCTTGGCTTGAGGTCTCTTCCTCTGCCTTTGTGATCAACAACACAGCATCCCTTGGATCCTGCTGCCATCACCACTCTCCAATGGACCATAAGAAAGTTCTCCCCTTTTAAGGATGTATGTGGATATGAGTCTGGATAATTTCTCCACGTGGAGGCCCTTGACCTTAATCATATCGGTAAACTTGGAGGTTCTGAAGATCGGGACCCTCTTTGGAGGGTTCTCTTCTCCTTAGCTCCCTACCGCAAATGGTACACCATCTCATGGCCACCACTTATTTAACTAGTCCCCTATTAATGTACATACAGGCTGCTGCCAACATTTTGGCTTTATAAACAGTTCTTCATCAAAAGTGGAATAACTAAATCTTTGCTTATCTTTAATTGTTTCCTTAAAAGATATTACTAAAAGCAGGATTTCTGGATTAGAGCATAAGCCCACTTGTAAAGCTTCTCTACATGCCGTGCTCAATAAACATTTCTTGTGTACCTACTTTGTGCCAGGCATGGTTCTGAGCAGCAGGAATTCATTAGCGAATAAGACAGCCAATGTCCCTCTCCCCCTGTAGAGTTTATAGGGGGTGTCCATGGGACACCAATATCCAATTACCTTTCAGCAGTAGCTAAACCACTTTTGATACTGATTTTCCCATGTCCTTTCTTCGATTCACTTCTCTGTCGGTTAGGCATCTGACTTTGGCTTAGGGAATGATCTCACAGTTTGTGAGTTCAAGCCCTGCAGAGGGCTCTGGGCTGACAGTGCAGAGCCTGCCTGGGATCCTCTCTCTCTCACTCTATCTCTGCCCCTTCCCAACTTGTGTGCACACGCACTCCCTCTCTCTCTCTCTCTCTTTCAAAAATAAATAAATAAACTTAAAAATATATAAAGGGTGGGGCACCTGGGTGGCTCAGTCAGTTAAGTGTCTGACTTTCGGCTCAGGTCATGATCTCATGGTTCTTGGGTCCAAGCCCCGCATCCAGCTCTGTGCTGACAGCTTGGAGCCTGGAGCCTGCTTGGGATTCTGTGTCTCCTTCCCTCTGCTTGCAGTCTATCTCTCTCTCTCTCTCTCAAAAATAAACATTAAAATTAAATATATATATATATATATAAAGGGTATTTATTTAAATATAACATAGATAGTCAACTAAGTGGAAATATAGAGAAAAATGCGTTTTTCCCATATTCAGAAAACCATGTCTCAAGATCCAGTTTTGCTATATACTAGCAATATGAAATTAGAATGACCCCTTATCTTTGCAGATCCAAGTGATGGAAATGGAGTGCATTCTGTGTGTTAAGTAATTTTTTAATAATTTTATGTACATTATCTCAGTTCTCACAAACACTCTGTGAGTTTAATACCCTTAAAATATTATTATACATGTGAGGAAATTGAGGCACAGACAGGGTAAGTAACCTGCCCAAGGACACACAGCTAAGAAGCATTGGAATCAAGCGAGTTTGAGCCCAGAGACTACACTCAACCATCATGATGCTTGTTATGGATAGAACTCTATACCCCCAAAATACATATTGAAGTTTCACCCCCTAGTACCTTAAAATGTGGTGACCGTAAATGAAAATTAAGCTGTCACAGATGCAATTGGTTAAGATGAGGTCATACTGGAATAGGGTGGGCCCCTAATCCAATATAGCAAATGGCCTTCCAAAGAGGGGAAATTTGGACACAGAGGCAGACATTCGCAACAGGGAGAACATCATGTGACTGTGAAGACAAGGTCTATAAGACAAGGAATGCCAAAGATGGCCAAAACCAGCCAGAAGCCAGGAAGATAAAAGGAAGCAGCCTCCTTTCCAGGTTTCAGAGAGAGCATGGCCCTGATAACACCTTAATTTCACACTTACTTTTTAAAAAATTTTTAATGTTTATTTATTTTTGAGAGAGAGAGAGAGAGAGAGAGAGAGAGACAGAATGAGAGCAGGGGAGGGGCAGAGAGAGAGGGAGACACAGAATCTGAAGCAGGCTCCAGGCTCTGAGCTGTCAGCACAGAGCCCAACCTGGGGCTCAGGTTCATGAACGATGAGAACATGACCTGAGCGAAAGTCAGACGCTTAACTAACTGTGGCACCCAGGTGCCCCAAATTTCACACTTTTAACTTCCAGAACTGTGAGGGAATTAATGTGTGTTGGTTTAAGTCATCCAGTTTTGAGTACTTTGTTGTGCAATAGCCCTAGACAATGAATATAATTCTTAACTGCATTGTAGAGGAAAATGAGTTTACTTTTAGCTGATAGACAATGTACTCCTGTACCTGACCACGTGTTTTTCTTTCTTTAGTTGACAGGAAGTTCAGAACAGTGTACTACTCATTACAGAACTCCAGGGAACATATTCCTATGGTCTGAATGCCCTTATCTGGATTCTACATTCAGGATTTATTTTACCTTTACTCCACCATCTTTATTTGTAGAAAATCTTCCTGCATTGTGTAAACTTTTTATTTTTTTTATTTATTGTTTAATTTACATCCAAGTTAGTTAGCATATAGTGCAACAATGATTCAATGATTTCAGGAGTAGATTCCTTAATGCCCCTCACCCACTTAGCCCATCCCCCTCCCACAGCCCCTCCAGTAACCCTCTGTTTGTTCTCCATATTAAAGAGTCTCTTATGTTTTGTCCCTCTCTCTGTTTTTATATTATTTTTGCTTTCCTTACCTTATGTTCATCTGTTTTGTATCTTAAAGTCCTCATATGAGTGAAGTCATGTGATATTTGTCTTTCTGTGACTGACTAATTTCACTTAGCATAATACCCTCTAGTTCCATCCACATAGATGCAAATGGCAAGATTTCATTCTTTTTTGATTGCCGAGTCATACTCCATTATATATATATATGCCACATCTTCACCTGTCAGAATGGCTAACATTAACAACTCAGGCAACAACAGTTGTTGGTGAGGATGCAGAGAAAGAGGATCTCTTTTGCACTGCTGGTGGGAATGCAAACTGGTGCAGCCACTCTGGAAAACAGTATAGAGGTTCTTTAAAAAGTTAAAAATAGAACTACCCTATGACCCAGCAATTGCACTACTAGGGATTTATCCAAAGGATACAGGTGTGCTGTTTTGAAGGGGCATGTGCAGCCCAATGTTTATAGCAGCTCGATCAACGGTAGCCAAAGTATGGAAAGAGCGAGCCCAAATGCTCATCAATAGATGAATGAGCAAAGATTTTTTTTAAGCTACTTTCAAATGACACCCTACCAAACCACTAATTAACATGTATATGAACGCAGATTGAGAAAAAGTTCTAGAGAGGCAAGGCTTGATGAAAGTCACTGGTCATTTGCAGTAGGTGCAAAGTTCGAACCTGGCTGGTTGTACCTCCAGTTCGGTGGAACCCCTTCACCCCTGTGTCTGTAGGATACAGGAGGACTCCTCCAAACTCCTGTCTCTGAGCTTCTGCCTCCCTTCCCTGGCCCACACACATGTCCTGGCTGGACGACCCCACCTCATGCTAAACCAGTCTTGATTCGAGGTCCTGAGTTGACCTTGACTGAGGCAGCTCGAAGTGCCCTGACAGTACAGGTGATCCAGGTTGTAGACACCTGAAATTGCCTCCTTCCAGAACCCAAGATCCTTCCACTCTGTCCAGGCTGATTTTTAACACAAACTAGTACCTACAAGGAACTCCCTCATAGACAAAGCCACTGAGGTGGTGGGGGAAAGCATGGAGTAATGGAAAGAGTGTAAATATATCTATATATCTCTATATATAGGCTTTGGCCTCATTTCTCCTAGTAGCTGGGTGATCTTGGGCAAATCACTTTGCCTCCGGCATTTACTTGGTTCCTCATCTATGAAATGGGAAATCTACCCCAGAGGCAGGCTGAGCCGGGGCTGGGGGGAAGGGGGAGGTCCGGGACTTGCCTACGTGTAGCACACAGTGAATGGTGGCCCCTTCTTAATGCCCTTGCTTCTTGCCTCTGTCATCCAGCTAATTGCTTCAGCCTCAGGCTGACCAGGACGAGCCCTGCACCCATGATGAATTAGAGCCTAGTTCTCTCATTCTCTGACGCTTTCCTCCATGGCAGCATGAAAGACAGAGATCCTGGAGCTGAAGACAAAGGCTGCCCTGGGGTAGGACAGAGCAGAGCAGGAAGAGAAGCTGTTTCCTCGCCTCTCAAACCAGCTGTCATCATCTGGGCTTGTCTCCATTGATGGAAGAGACTTGGGGGTTTCTGAAAGCACAACCCATCAGCCTGGCCGGTGCAACATGTCCATCTCTCCCTAGCTTGCTCTGTCTTCGTTGTTGTTAGGACGAGGGAAATTGGAATAGCCCCAGTGACCGGGGATCAGCAGTTTACCAAAAAAAAAAAAAAAAAAAAACTGACATTTCATTCAGAGCATTTTATCTCTCTCGAAAGCACAAAGAGCTCAGACAGATCGTTGATGCTTCCATTTTGAGAGCGGTGGTGGTCTGGCTTCGCTCTCATAGGTGATGCTGGGGCTTGGAGCCAGTGCTGGCCTGGGGGAGAGGAGGTTGGCAGCTAACGTTCCCCGAGGACCTGTGTGGCCCAGGATGGATGTGCCAGGAGCCCCTCCCTACTCACCACCCTCTTGCACATCGGATGGGGTGGTCTCCTGCGCACAGGTGGGGAGGCTGTGCCTCTGAGTCACCCACCCCATATGTCCATGACTGGAAATGGGGTTTTGTTCCCAATGATCAGTTTCATCCACATGAAGTTCTCCTGCAGACAAAAGAACGCAGGCTCTCATGGTCTGGGCAAGCCATCGAGATTCTCTCTGAGCTTCCGTTTCTCTACTTTGTAAGTGAAATATTTATCCTGGCCCTGATTGCATCTGGAGTCCCTGTGCCCCTCAGTCAAAATCAACTGAGTGACCATATTATCGTTTACCAATCCCTTGTGTACTGGGAATCCCCTAGGTGCACCCACTTTGGGAGATTCACTAGGACTCATTACATGCTTGTAATCACAGCTACGATTTATTACAGTGTCACCGAGAGGAGGCACAGCCAGAACATGAGGGAAATAGACCCAGGCGGAGTCTTTAGGGATCCACATGAGGCTCCCTCATGCTCTCTCCCTCCCATGAGGGGTCATAGAGGACATGCTCTTCCCAGGCATGAAAATGCAGCAACTTGTGTGTAATGTCCCCACCCAGGGAAATCCACTGGAAGCTCGGTGCTCAAGGTTTTATTAACGGCCTGGTCACATAGACACGCGCTGCCAAGCGCATGCCGAATTCCAGCCTTCCAGAAAGAAACCAGCAAACACCACACTGTTTCTGCAGTCTAGCCACAGTGAGCCACACTTAACAGTTAGGGAAAGCATTCTATCATCGTAGGGAACCAAATACGAGCCAAGTTCCAGAGGCCAGCCAAGGACCAACCTTGCAAGCAAGCCTTTCTTTCTTTCTTTTTTTTTTTAATGTCTATTTATTTATTTTGAGAGAGAGATAGGATGCACGCACTCATGCCTGAGTTGGGGAGGAGCAGAGACAGAGAGGGGGGACAGAGTCTCACAAGCAGGCTCTGCACTGTCAGCGCCAACCCTGAGGTGGGGCTCAAGCTCATGAATGGTGAGATCATGACCTGAGCCAAAATCAAGACTCAGACGCTCAACTGACTGAGCCACGCAGGCACCTCACAAGAAGGTCTTTCTTCGAACATCAGTCTCTGCTCTGCAACTGTCTTCTGCACCCGAGATACGAGTGAGAGTGGAATGTGCTTACCCCAGGACAGCAAGGATAAAGCAGGCACATCCCAGCAAACCAGGACGTGGGGCACCAGACATTCGACTACAAAGCTGTGCATGAAACACTGTCTTGTCTGAACACAGCCTGGATCTACCCCAGCTCCTCCAGTCTCATGCACGCTCTCAAATGGGCGATTTTCAAACTCAAGTTCTGATTCCACGTGAGTGTTATCCGAAAGGAAATTCCTGTATCTAATGCTTAGGTGGAAGCAATACATTGCTTTTAGGGGAACAGTGACTTAAAAATTAAGGCATTAGTGAAAAATCAATTCATGTTGTTATGCGCTTTGTATCTGGTTGTGCATCTTTAACTTTGACGATGTAGTCAAATCACCACGTTTGAAATTTTAATGTCATGAACAGCCCAGCAAAGAGGATATTAATTAGGATTTGAGCTATCTGCAGCCCATTAAATCTGTTGCTTATTAAAGGCAATATAGTTTCAAGTTCAAATGGCTTAAAATAACGAGCAGAATTCATTTTCAGTTCATTAACACAGTTGTCAGTATTCCTGGACAGGTGAGTTCTACCTGTCACAGATGCAGCTGCTGAGCTCAGGGAAGACCCTTCCCAGGTCGCTCCGCCTTACCCAAGCTTGTCACACGTCTTTGCAATGCGCTCTCTAATTCTCTGATCTTTTGACATTGTCGTTCCCTGGTAAAAGAAATTTAATCAAAATATGTATGCTGGAATTTTACTTAAGCAGAAATAATGACACTCATAAATTCAGGTTTCTGTGTGAGCATATTCATTAGAAATGTGCATAATCTCAAGCCTGGCCTCTCTGTGGAGACAAGACACCCCCAGGGAATTTGGGGCAGGCAGGCATGGTGGGATCCCCCCTTTCTTCCCCATCCCAGGGGTGAGGCTCTGTAGCTCTGAACCTGAACCCACTGGAGGAGAAACCTGAAATAGAGGAGGGGGGGAGGACATCTGAATGCATATTCCACTTCTACAGAAGCATTTCTACCTTACGTTTCTCTCCCAGCCTGGGGTGTGTGTGTGTGTGTGTGTGTATTTGGTGAGGATTAAATGAAATTATTTTTATGTATTTATATATAACATTCATATATAATTTATATAGACAAATAATTTCCTCTCTCCCTCTCTTTGTATACGTAGATATATGAGAGACAGAATACATATGTATATAGTGGGTTGAATAGTGAAACCCACCAGGAAGATAATGTTCTCTTTCTCATCCCCAGAATCTGTGAAAATGTGACCTTATCGGAAAAATGATCTTTGCAGATGTCATCACATTAAGGATCTGGAGATGAGATTATCCTGGATTATCTACTTGTGCCCTCAATCCAATGACAAGTGTCCTTATGACAGAAAGGCAGAGGGAGATTTGAGACAGAGAAGAAAAAGCCATGTGCAGACAGGCGGAGACTGGCCGATGCCGCTGTGAGCCAAGGGACACCAGGGGCCACCAGAGCCGGCAGAGGCGAGGGACGCTTCTCCCTCAGCGCTTTTGGAGAGAATATGGCTCTGTCCACAGTTTGATGACTCTATGACTGTAGGAGAATAAGTTCCTATTGTTTTAAACCATACGTTTGTCGCAATCTCTTGTGGCCCAAGGAGAGTAATACTATTTATATATATTATATGTTATATGTACATATGTATCATACTATGTATAATATATAACGCTATCTCTATAGATTATACACTACATACACATATGTAATGCCATATATGATATATAAGATTATAGTGTTTGTATATGTTATATGTTATTATATATAATAAATAAATGTATATATGTATAAACTATGTACTATATAAATGCCTACCTATAACCAGCACAGGCCTGGGCACACTTTTTTTTTTCAGCAAGTCAATAAATGCTGTTTCCTGTTCTGCCCCCTGCCCTGCCTAAGTTCCCTGATATGAAAGTGGTTCTGAAAAAGTAACACCCACCTATACAAATGCCCCTTATCTAATGTCACCATTTGTACCAAAAATCTTCCTTTTCAAAATCTCTTCTCCTTGACCTCATCCTATCAGGGGTTGAATCCTGTCCTCCAAAATTTCACATGTTGAAGTGTTAAGTCCAAGCCATTCAGAATGTGGCTGTATTTGGAGATCAGGTTTTTAAAGATGGAATTAAGGTACAGTGATGTCATTAAGGTGGGTTCTAACCCAATATGATTTATAAGAAGAGGCGGTGAGGGGGCAACTGGGCAGCTTAGTCTATTAAGCGTATGACTCTTTTTTAAACAGGTCTTTTTGGGGTTTTTTTTGTTTGTTTAATTTATTTTTGAGAGAGAGAGAGAGAGCAGGGGAGGGTCAGAGAGAGAGGGAGACACAGAATCCGAAGACAGTCTCCGGTCTCTGAGGTAGCTGTCAGCACAGAGCCCAATGCGAGGCTTGAACCCATGAACCATGAGATCATAACCTGAGCCGAAGTCGGACACTTAACCAACAGAGCCACCCAGGAGCCCCGAGCGTACGACCCTTGATTTCAGCTCAGGTCATGATCTCAAGGTTTGTGAGATCGAGCCCCCCGTTGGGCTGACATCATGGAGCCTGCTTGGGATTCTATCTCTCTGCCCCTCCCCCACTTGTGTGCATTCTTTCTCAAAATAAATAAATAAACTTAAAAAGGGGAGTGGAGTGATGAGGACATAGACCACACATAGAGGAAAGATGGTGTGAGACACAGGGAGAAGGGAGCCAAGGAGAGAGGTCTCAGAAGAAACCAGTATCTTGATCTTGGACTTCCAAGATCTACTTCTGAAGAAGCATTTCTTATATATTTATAAGTGATATAAATGTGAGACAACAAATTTCTGTGGTTTGAGCCCTTAGGCTGTAGCGTTTTGTTATGCAGCCCTAGCCGGCTAATACACCATGCCAGCAATGAAGGAGAATCAAGGCTCCTGTCTCTGTGATCCTGGATTTGAAGGAGTGTCACTAACATCCACCAAAGTTCCACATCGAATACGACATGGAGAAGGTGCTCAGAAAGCCCTCCTCAATGGCCCAATGTGGTCCAAAGACCCACAAGGGAGAAAAAGTCCTTGGGTGATCCGTTGCTTCAGTTTCCTGTATTAGCCCTGGGGCTGTAAAGATAGTTTTGGGGGCAACCCTGTATGGCCACAATGCTGTGACTCTGGCATGCACTTCAACAGCCTTTGCCACACATCAGGCTCTGTGCTGGGCTTTTTTCATATAATATATTATGTAATGCTCACACTGTTTCTCCAAATTCACTGCTATTATGGGGAAGAAGAGGGACAAAGGGGATGCCGGATCTTCTGCACAGAGTTGCTGGGATATAGCCTGGGCCATCAGCCTCCTGAGTCTACTTTTCAACACCACAGGAAGCTGTGCGTAATAGAGGGATCTCAGCACATTCCAGCTCTTTCTCACTCCAAAACATTTCCTGGTGATTTATTGGTTGTTGTTATTTTTCCTCCCCTTAATCACTCAAGATCTGCTCACTTGGAAACTGGTTTAAAAACAACAGATTTTTTTTGGCATCAACTGCTAAAAAGACATCAAATGGAAGCAAATATATTGATAATAATGTTTCCTGTGGGGAACTCTAAAGATTTTTGAAATATAATGCAATCTTCTACAATGACCTTTTCCAAAGCCCTGGAAAAAAAATTAATATAAAGGGAAACGGAGGATAGAACTCTTTTATCATATTTGATTTGTATTGACTCTGGTGTCAGGGGGGATATTGAGGGCCTCCCGTCTGGCATGCTTGGTGAAGAGTCACAGTTGTAAATTTATCACGTGTTTTATTTATTCCTTTGCTCCTTCCAAAGACATGAGAGTCATGGGACTCCAAGAGGGATACTGTGTTCTACTTGTAGTTTCCATGAGGAGGATTATTTTTCCTGAGCCTAGGGAAGGGTCTCTCTCTGTGCCTTTTACTCACCCCTCCCTGGGGAGGTGCAGAGACTTCCCAGTTTGGTAAATTCAGGAAGAATAAACTGGGTATGCTTGGTTCCTCTCGGTCCCTGCCCTGTGCTGGTCCTTGCTGCCTTCAGAGAGCGCGCAGCTCCTCCCTGGTCCAGCCTAACCCAGCAGGGGACTGTATGGGGACAGCTTCTGTGCCCTCCATCAGGTCTTTTTGGGCTGTCTTTGGTCGCCACGTTAGCTGCAGGGGTACAAACTCAGTGTGGCCAGACCCCTGCTCTAGCACCCAGGGATGCCCCCCTCCAGGGCACCTTACAAGCAATTCCCTTTTCTACCTCAGGGACTTTTCTGGGGCTGAAGGAACCTTGTGGCCAGCAATCTTGTGCAGCGGAAATGGCAAGGAGGCACAGCCCTGGAGGTGATGCTTGGCCAACGGTGAAAAGAGCCGTGGATACATGCTCTGGCCTCCTGTCCTTGAGACTACAATTCCTTGAGGCATTCCTTACTTTTCTTGGGGGCCCAGGACAATCCAGCTTCCCTTGCCAGTAACAGCCTTGATGAGACATCTTTATAGCAGCTTTCTTCCTTCCCAGGCTTACCCCCCACACTCCTCATTTTTGTTTCCTGGGCCCTCCTTCCACATAACCCACGTGCACCCAAGTCCTCGTCACAGTCCCTGATTTGGAGGGAACCCAGGTGAAGATACTGCTCCATTCTAATTTCAGGGAACTCTGCCATTTTGCTGCCGACACCAGGCTAAGTCCTCCAGCCTTGGGGAGCCAGTATGGCTCAGTCTGTGAAGCATCCAACTCCTGACTTTGGCTCAGGCCATGATCTCACAGATCATGAGTTTGAGCCCCACGGCAGACTCTGTGCTGACGGTGCAGAACTTGCTTGGGATTCTCTCTCTCTCTCTCGCTCTCTCTCTTTCTGTCTCTCTCTCTCTGCCCCTCCCCTGTTCACTCCCTCTCTCACTCTCTCAAAATAAATAAACTTAAAAAATAAACATAAAGCTTCTGTTTGGCCTCTATATGGATCTGGCTTTCTTTCTGAAATTGCTCAGACCTGGCAGGAGCTTTATGCCCCTTCTATTTTGGTGGGGAAGGGGGACACAGAGACCTGGCATGTAGAGATGTTACTATGTTCATAGTCGGCAGACTGTCACTGCACCTGTGATCCCAGCAGTGTGAGGGAAACACACGCCGAGAAAGGGTCTCGTGAGGCCACATCTTATCTATGCAACCTCAGGCATGTCACAAACTCATCTGGGCAAACATTAAGTCAGGTAAAGGGGATCAAGGAGACAAGGTTGCCTTGACTAGAAGGATGGGCATAGGCAATTGTGACGTATGAGATGTCAAGACAGCATTGAGGGGTGGGTAAGTATCCGTGTCCCGTGTCCTGGGCCTCGGGACAAGTGTGGACCCTGACTCTCCCCCTGTGTGATCTTGGATAAGTTTGCTAAACATCTATCTCTAGATCCTCATATCCACATCTCAAAAATGGGCATAAAGACACAGAAATCCTTTTCCGAAGTGGAACAAGATGAATACTATAAAAGTGGGTAGAGCAGCTAGCAAATAGTAAAGTCCGTGGCACACATTAAGCCCCGACTTAATGTTAGACAATGATATTAGTTATCTATTGCTGTGTACACATTGCAACACTCTGTGGTTTAGAAAAACAATAAACATTTGTTATTCCAGAGAGCTTCTGAGGGTCAGGGACTACTTAGCTGGGTGGGTCTGGCCCAGAGTCTCTTGTAAGAATCCAGGCAGGTGGCAGCTGGGGCTACAGTCCCATCCAAAGGCTCGACTGGGGCTGAAAGATATGGTTCCAAGATGGCTGAGCTCATGGTTGACAAGTGCCTGCTGGCAGTTAGTGGGAGAACTCAGATCCTTGACAGAGCAACCTCTGCACAGAGCTGCTAGAGCATCCTCATAACATGGCAGCTGGCTTTGTATACCTCTATGTGTACCATATCCATATCCTTAACTATATTCTAGTTCCGTATTTATCCCAGTATAGTTTCAGGTAAAGTTTAAGGTCCTTGGTTCCGAGCATAAGATGAGAGAGGAGCGAGGTGTCACTAGGGACTCCCCATGATCCTGCATAACAGGTGTACTGGATTTGGATAAGTGGAGAGGCAGTGGTAACATGTAAAGCCATGGTGGAAAGTGGGATGCACATTTGAAAGACAGATGGAAAGACCAGTTGTAGAAAAGCAAGGGTAACGAGAAACTCAGGCTATGAAGAGCACAGGGAGAAGCGAAAAACAGATGGGAAGTGGAAAAGGGAGCGGGGAGGTCAATGACAGATTATTGGGAGCGTTTGAGCAGGAGACCCACATGATTAAAGCAGCAATGACTAAGACGGTCTTGGACACAGTGTTGTGGGCAACTTGAAAAATACCAGAAGCGGGAAGCGTCTCAACACTCAATATTCATTTGTTATGAGTAAAATACATGTCATTCAGGGTAATAGGCAGTAATTTACGTAAAGTTCCCTCAGGAGAACACATTATGTGCCGCCTTCCATACAAGCTGTAATTAAGACACCATGGAACTTGTACAGGATGTGTCTGTGCACTGACAGCCCAAGGAATCTCCTTGGGAGTTAGTGATTAGAGCCAAGGCTGGGCACAATTTTGGTGGCCGTCACTTTGCCAACTTCTCGGGAATCATGTCATCAGTATCATTTGAGGAGCTTACATTTGCGTTACTGTGTATGAGGGTCTTCATCGATCCCTTGTAGCCCACCTGATGGTAATTGAACCTCGTTTCCTGTTAACCTGGTCCCACCTCATGACTCCCTCGGTGCCTAGGTGGTAGCACGCTGACAGGAGCAGAGACTGTATACTGAGAGGTGGACAGACTCAGGCTCAAAACTTGTCACTTAATGCCTATGGTTTTCATGAACTTGTTTCATTATTTGTAAAAAAAAAAAAAAAAAAAAAAAAAGAGAGAGAAAGAGAGATAGAAGAATAACACCTGGAAAGATTATAGTGAAGATTAGATGAAATTTACTCAGAAATTATCTAGCAGGTGGTAGATGGTTTCATCCTTCCCTTTTGCTTGTCTTCTCAAGTCAAATAACAGAGAATGTAAATACTGGCAAGACTCAGGTATTATTATCTGAGGACGGTGGCCTTTATGCAATAGTGGCACCCCATTGGGCACATCTTGTCTCAGAAGAATGCCATCAGTCAAGTGAGGTTTCCAGAACCCATTACAGTCCAGACCCTCTCTGGTTTCTCATGTTGTTTCCATTTTTAACCCATTCTCTGGTGACCTGGGAATGTCCCCCTTAGACTCTGGTTATAACATCTTAAGCACACTGTCTTGCGTCCAAGTCTGCTTTCAAATTCCACATATCTATTTCCCACTGGTGCTTAATCTTCGCCCTCACCAGGGTCTCACCTTTATTTGGCTTTCCTCTTCCAGGGTGATGACTCAAAATCCAGTCTCTGGTATAAAACAGAGCACTTATCCAGGTCAAACATGCCCTGTGACATGGGAGCCAAGCCCACCTCCTCTCAGGCAACATAGAAGGCGAGAAGTTTTTATGAAGTGGCTAAGAGGTTGGGTTTGTTTGCTAGCTCAGGAAATCTTGTCTTTTCTGACTACAGGCATCAGAAGGTAAGATTTCATACTTGCGTTACAATGAGCAAATAATCGATTCCTTATCCTAGGGCCAAGAGAGCTGGGGAGGCCCCATCTATGTGGGATAGATAGTTTCAGATAGTAGCACCTGGGTTTCATATCTAACTGGGAGTTTTACCTGGTGAAGGCTGATGGATTTAGGACCAGAATTATGATGAATAGGAATCAATTTGGATCAAGGGAAATAGTATTTATTATTCAGTCTGAAAAATAAAGTGCAAATGAACTGGGAAAACAGCTGAAAAATATCTCACAGGGTCACAGGTGGGAGGGAAATGTCTTTGAGGAGGGCTGACGTGATGTGTGGTCAGAACTGAGCCCAGGGACGAGCTCCTCTTCCATGGGGTGCCCTGGGCTGGGCCTAGGCATGGGCTGGGCCAGTGCTTCTCTGAGCCACGGTTTCCTCTTCTTGTAAGATGGGGATCCCCACATCGATCTCATATTTAGCACTGAGCCATGTGTGGGAGAAAACAAAAGGACAACCCAGCACAAACATGCAGGACTTGCTTACAAGACAAATTCTAGCTGAACTTTAACCTTAAACAGATGGTACACTCTTCCCGGACTTCTGCAGGACAGTTTTCTTGTCACGCAAGCAACTTACAAATTGTTCCAGCTGTTCCACAATCCCATCCAGGTTTGTAGCCAGGCAGAGATTGGCGTGCTCTCGACCTATGTTACCTTTCTGTCAGAACCCTCCACTCGCAGCAGGGATTCTCCATTCCCAGGGCTCATTGGAGGGGCCGGAACCAAAGATGATTGGTCGTTGGCTGTAGGACAGTCAGGGATTGATTGTTGTGTCAGGTCATAGCCCGTGATTGGCTATAGAGCAGGAGCCAAGGATGCCTGTTCCCACCTTGATGCCCCCTCACCGTTGTAGTCTAAGGAGGGAGCTGTGCTTTGATCTCCTCTTGTCTATATAATATGCAAGTATATTATTATATACAAGTATATTATTATATACAAGTATATAGTTATTATACAAGTCCTCCATAAATATGAATTTGCTGTTACACCTGTATATTATTATACAAGCATAATAGTACTCATACTGTTATTATGTTATACATGTCAAAATATATTAACATTATTATATATTAGTATTAGCCTTAATATACTGTGTAATTATAATATATACCATATATAATAATATATACCATATATATTATTATACATATTGTATAAATATACATTGTATAATATATGTTATATATATTATATGTTATACACATATATAATATATACACATATATAATATATGTTATATATACAATATGTTATATATGCTATATTGTATATTATGTATAATATACACAACATATTATATATACTATACATTATATATATGTAAGCATAATAATAAACTTACATTTATTGCGGACTTACAATGGGCCAAATATTGTTCAAAAATACTTGCAACTTGTAATTCTCTCACAACCCATCATGGGAGGAAATTGCCATTATACTCGATTTACAGACGAAGATACGGAAGCACGGAAATGGCCCGGGTCATGCAGCCGGTGGGGGGGGATCAGGGGATGAACCCAAGCCCCTTGCTCCAGAGCCAGCCCTTGCACCCTGTGGGCCCTCCCCTGCCTCCCTCCGCGTGTGTGCGGGAGAACCAGGCCGCTTTTTAGACTTTGGAGAGCGACAGATTTACCAGGAAGCGTTGTAAAATGCCAGCATCGGACGGGGCTCTGTGTAGGCAAGCACGTGTCTCAGATCTAAGCATTTCATTGGCTCTTTTAGAAGTAATGTCGTCGGTCTGTCACCTCCCCCCCCCCGCCCCGTCTCGGCCTCTGGCCTTCACTGCACGTGGCACAAACATGTTCAGCTCACCTGTTTTCTTGGGGCTTTTTATGTTTGCATAAATAAACATAGTTCCTAGTTGAATGCAGGAGTGTATGAGTTGCTACACATTTATAGACTTCGTCTACATTTTTAAAAATTTTAATCACACTTCTAAGTAGTGCTTTTGTCAAAGAGGCACATCAAATTTACTAGGATGCAGGTATCAGATTTTAAACTGTGGGGCCCCTGCATGTAAAGGTGCCCTCATTCCACCACACCAGGCATCATTAACTTACAAAAGCTGTTTGCCTTAATTTTAAAAAATGTATTTAAAGAAAGTGGGCTAGTATATTAGGCCCAACTTGCCTAATAATCATTTCAACACATTGATATCCCATATATATTTTTAAAGTCCTATATCCATCAGGCTACCTAGAAGGTAGCTCCAGACAGAAATGTTTGTATAACAAAGCAAACTTCACAGTGACGATGGCTTTTCTCCATGGACACGTCCCTCAGTCCCTTAAACAGCGCTCCTCGATTTTGGTTACACCCACTGTCTCTGGGAGTCTGAGACAACTTTCTAATTAGAAGAGTTAATCAATGTAGACTTTCTTCTGTGAAAACCCAACTTGGCATGGGGGGGGGGGTCTAAGTGAGTCTTCAAGCATGGTTAGCATGTATCCTTCTCCATATGTCAACATGAAATCAAGGAATTTATTATTGCTGCTAAGGAATTTTTTTTTTCAGATTTATATAAACTTATTTTCATTCTCTCTCAGGAAAAATTCACACACCTCACCTACAGTCCACTGCACATATTGTAAATTGTAAACCGCCCAGTTCACCTGATTAGGGCGGGCCCACCAATGGTGATCTGCCTTTTGGTGAACTTAAAATCAACTGATGAAGGACGTTAAGCACATCTGAAATGTCCCTTTACATTGGAACCTAAGTTAGTGTGTGTTTAAGTACCTGGGGGTTATAGCTGAGTTGATACATCAAACAGTATTCAGAGAAATGAAGTAGGCTCAAATGATGCTAAAATAAGTATAAATACTATCACACGTCATCACCTCTTATAAAGTAGTCTCCAGCCTTTATTTTCACAGAGGAAACACTTTAAAACATTACGCACTATCTTCCCACTAACGGTGATTCACAGTAGATTTTGAAAATTGGGGTAAGAGTACCAACTGAGCCCATCAAAACTGATAGGACAGTTTTGCCTAAGTTGAGAAAACCTTTTTCCAGCTGAGGATAGCATCATTTCTCTAAATTATTTGGCAAAAGAGAAACACAGAACTATCCGGAAATTAAGTGTGATGTGGTCTTAGAGGAAAATCTGCCATTTCATGAGTAGTGAGCAAGCCGGAGAAGGAATACTTATAATAGGATTCTTTGTTCCCATAGGATTTAATTTCTATTTCTTCAAGTCCAATAATTCCATCCTGTTTCATATTTTATGTGGCTATTTTATCTCTTATCACCCGGACTATACGTCCCTCAGGGGCCTGCCCATTCTGTGTTCCCTACGAGCAATGCACTTTTTTTTTAATTCAAACTGGCTTGGGTATGTGTTTTCCTACAAACAGATCAAAAACCATGTAAGAAAATTTCCAGGGGCTACAAAGGACTCATCCCAGTCCCAAAGTAAACAACAGCTCCAAACTAAAGAAGAAGGCAGAAAACTGACGGGAAAAAAAAAAAAGACAAAAGCTTCTGGAAACAACAATAATAATAATATTAAAAACATCCATAATGTGGGGCCATTTAAGGTCAGGCCCCGCAACTCTGCAGTCCATGGCTGTGACCAGCACCATCCTTACATTCTAGTGCTGCAATCGTTCACCGGGGGGAGCACTAGTCAGAACATCAAGGGGGCGCCTGGGTGGCTCAGTCAGTTGAGCGTCTGACTTCGGCTCAGGTCATGATCTCACGGTTCGTGGGTTCGAGTCCCGCATTGGGCTCTGTGCTGACAGTTCGGAGCCTGGAGCCTGCTTCTGATTCTTTGTCTCTTTCTCTCTCTGCCCCTCCCCTGTTCACGCTCTGTCTGTCTCTCAAAAAATAAATAAATATCTTTAAAAAATTTTAAAAAAAGAACATCAAGGACGGTGCACGCGTGTTTAGGGCCACATATGTTAAAATGCACTCAGGTGTTTTGAAAGTTTCTCTGTAGAAATTGTTCCAGCAGGTGAAATTTCCTTATCTGAGAAGAAGTTACATCATTTCCATGATGATGCCAGAGAGATAGCACCGTCCATATATTTATGGTCCTTCTCACACCAGCCTTTGGGACTAGATTATATCCACTTGGAACTACTCACAAGGTCAGTATCCAGTAGGCAGGAAGACCACAAATAGGAAATGAAATATAGGAAGGAGGTGTAGGAATGTGTCCCACTGCCCATGGCTAGGATGGGTCCGATCACAGGAGACGGTGCAATATGCCACAATTTGGGGTACAGCATTTGGGAGATAAAGACCGTGAGTTTGAATCCTTATATTCTAAAAGCAGTTGTGTCGTGTCAGGAAAATCATATGCTTTCTAGATGCCTTGGTGTTCCCATTTAGAAAGTGGGCTAATAGTCCCTAGCCAGCAAATTGTATAATAGGTGTTAATTATTTGAAATATGCCAAACGGTCGTTACAGTGGCTAGACGTTATGTGAGCTCTGTCAGCATTTGTGATTATTATTTCCCCAGTTTAGGGGAGTGTAGGAACTAAGTCAGAAGGCTTTGAACAGAAGCTGCGAGATTTCTTGGACCAGTGGCCTGCGGCGGGGGAAGCAAGGTGTGCATAGAATCATGCTCAGAAGCCCTGTCTACTCTAGGACCTGGTTCGCTGAAGCAGATGAAGTGCGGGCTGGAAAACGAGCTTTCTCCAAACGCACCGGCACAAGGGTTGCTGGTGACAGGGCAGCCCGCCCGCAGGCATCCTATAAATTGCTTAGTGAAATGACCTTGGGGTTCTGTACAAAATGGGATTTCCCTGAAGCCTGCCTTCCTTCCGTAAGAGAGTGCACTGATGTACACGCCCTCTTCCCTGTAACCAAGCGGCGCCTAATAGCTGTTCTTGGGAGACACAGGCAGTCCCTGAGTTCATCAGGTGGCCCTTTCCTGTGAACAGGGTAAAGAGCGGGCAGCTGTGGAAGCAGACTGAGCCAGGAGACACCCTCCTGGAGTCCTGGTGGTCTCAGGGCCAATGTCAAGGAGTGCGGGAATGGGGACCATTTCCAGAAACTCAAAGGCTGCTGCCAGGAGCATCTTCCTGGAGGTTGAGGGGTGGACAGGGCATCTTCGGAGGTGAACACAGAGGACAAGATTCGCTACAGCAGCACCGAGAGTAAATTATGAAGAAGCTTCACACGCCTTGAGCTCGTGTGTTCTGTGGCTCCCAGAGACCTTTGCTGTTGCTTCTCTGAAAAATCACTCTGTTCCTAAACTAAACTCGGCTTTCTTTTTCAAAGCCAAAAGAACAAAGTATTCTGTGTTTACGTGAGACTGTAGCAGATAGCAGGCCTGACACATCCCTTTGTGAGCTAGTGAAGAAAACAGATCCTATAAACACAGAGGTAAAGCCCCACAAACATGGATGAGAGAGATATATACACATATATGATGGTGTCAAGAATCCATAAAACATTAGGCTTGATGGGTATTCTTTTAAACATTCAAATGTTCTTGTACTTGAATTCTTTTGTAACGTGCCTATCAAATAACTTTCTTGTCCATATTACACATTATTTCCAGAGACCAAGAACTGATCCCCACCACCCCCTTCAAGGCAGCTCTAACAGGTGGAAATTTTCTTTGAGTAAAGCCAAAATCTTAATCCCTGAGGTTTGGGGTCTCCAGCTCGTGTTTTACTTCTACATTTAGTTCTGACTGGAACATGTCCAGAATTTCGGACTGCTTGGCAGGGGTGGGGGCACAAAGGTATCTACTTCGTAGGGTTTTTGTAAAGATTAAATGAGATAATCCATGTGAAGTATTTAGCACCTGATATATCACATGGTAAACACTCACTAAATGTTAAAGTTCTCCCTGAGTATTGTTTCCTTTGGCCACTTGCCCAACATTTTCAGGCATTAATTATATAGATTATCATTGGGGAATGCAATTTGAGATAGATAGATACACGCTTACATACACACACAAATCTACTCTCTATATAAATGTATATATATAAATGTATATGTAAACATTTTATTAATTTCAGCCACCTCACCAAGCCTTTATGAAGAATCTGCTACTGGCCAGAGAATGTGCAGGGACAAGGGTCAGCACAAAAATGTAAAGCATAACCGTGGTCTCCCGTGAAAATTGGTGAGCACACTCATTACCTAGAATACAGAGTAGATGGGCACGTAGACAAGACAGACATGGAATCTGACCCGGGTGGTGACTGTTTTTTTAAAAACACTTTTTTTTAAAGTTTATTTATTTATTTTAAGAGAGAGAGAGAGAGCAGGAGGGGCAGAGAGAGAGGGAGAGAGAGAATGACAACCAGGCTTTGCACTATCAGCACAGAGCCCAATGTGGGGCTCAAACTCACACACGGTGAGACCATGACCTGAGCCAAAACCAAGAGTCAGATGCTCAACTGACTGAGCCACCCAGGTGCCCCTGGGGGTGGCTTTTGAGCAGAGTTTTGGATAAAGAGCTCACGTCCAGGTGACCATCTCCCAGTCTCCAATGCCTTCGTCAGTGCCCCGTCTCATGGAGCCGCAGACACTGAACAGAACAGTGCCTTTCCCTGCAGTACTTACCATCCACACTAGGAACACCAGTTACTGTGGTAAACATCCGGGTGGGAACGTGGAAACGTGGGATGCTGTCTGAAACTTGCAATGAAGCAGATAGCCTCGTGCAACGGACCAGATGTTTGTGCCTCCCCACCCCGCCCCCGGAATTCATATGTTGAAATCCTAACCCCCAGTGTGATGCTATTAGGGCATGGGGCTTTGGGGAGCTAATTAAGTTATGAGGGCAGACCCCCTGTGAATGAGATTAGTACCCCTATAAAAGGACCCCAGAGGGCTTTCCTGCCTCTTTCTACCATGCAAGGATGCAGTCTGCAACCCAGAGGCAGGGTGTCACCAGCACCTAAACCGACTAGCACTTTGATCTCAGACATCTAGCCTCCAGGACTGTAAGAATAAAGGTCTGAGGTTTATAAGCACCCCAACTTATGGTATTTTGTTCTATCAGTCCAGAAGACTAATATACTCCAAGGTCCTGGATAAGTAGGCAAAAGTCTCCATTCACATTGAGGGTGTGGATTAAACGCCTTCTAGACCCTCCCTCCAAGTCCCAAGGGACAGGCTTGCCTGGCTCCTGGGGGAGGCGGGGGTGGTTCAGAGGAGGACTCCAAGAGGATGCAGGTGTGGCAGCAGAGATGGCAGCAGAAGGCAGAGAGCAGAGAAAGAACATGCAAAGACAGAGAATCTCACCTTACCAGTACTTGAGAGCTTGCAACAGTTTCTTTAAATCAATTTCAACCTAACTGGAAGCCGCCCAGGGGCTTGGAAGAGGTTACAAATTTTCATGTCTTCACTGAGGCTCCTTTATGCTCCCAGGTCAAAGGGAGGACACCTGCTTTTGTTTTTGTTCAGAGGCTGAAGCTAGCAAAGGAGGTTAACTTCACACAATTCCGCTTTTAGTCTTACAACACCAACTGCCTCTAAAACCTGAGTGGCCCAAGGGCTTAAATCAAGGTGAGGAAAAACACAACAGGAACGACGAATAAAACACATGTTAATATTCTGGAAAGCTATTACATTGAAATTATAAACTAGCTGTGCTGGGGGGCTGCTGGCACTCCAGAGAGCTGTTACTTGTGGGTCTAGATGGGCTTCTGTGAAGGGATGGGGCCCAGGGGTCTTTATACATCCGCAGCCTACCTCATTTTTCTCTTCTGATGGAATCCTTCCTCTTCTTTTGACTTAGTGTTGGGAATGCCCAGTTTTGCCTGCACCTTACTCTGGGGGAGGGAGGGGCAGCTGCGCTAGTGGTACTTGATCCTTGCTGTGAAAATCACACACCCAGAATAACTACAAATCATTCAAGGATATGCCAAGCTCTGCTCAGTTCTATGCAGAAGTCTGTAGGCTGGGGGACCCTGGGTGGCTCAGTCAGTTACACATCTGGTTCTTTCTTCATTTTGGCTCAAGTCATGATCTTTCAGTTCATGGGATCAAGCCCCTAGTTGGGCTCTGTGTTCAGAGCAAGGGGCCTGCTTGGGATTCTCTCTCTCTCTCTCTCTCTCTCTCTGCCCCTCCCGCACTCACACTCTGTCTCTCTCAACTAAAACTCTAAAAAACTCTAAAAAAATAATGTGTAAGCTGGAGTGTTGGCCCACCTTAGCTCCAATTACATGCTCAATGTACTTCTTTGGCTCCATTTCTTCAAAAATTCCAGGACCTCCTTTCTTCTCCAAGGAAACTCAGTTTCTGCTTCAGCCAGGAGAATTTCTTATGTGTCTCTCTAGTCAGTGAAACCTTGTAAGTGACACCTGGCGTTCCACTGGTTCCAAATCACAGGTTCTTTCTCCTCCACTGTGATACAACTTACTCCATTGTTCTAATCTCGGAGATTCAAAGATGTCTCAGAGACAGCAATTCCCGAAAGACTGACAATGAGTGGATGAATACAAGCTCATCAATCTAAGCAAAGACTGAGTGTAGAGAAACAAACATCTCCATCTCTGGGGTTAATTACAGATGTTGAACACTAGGACAAGTTTTGAAACAGTAAATAATTTTGTGATGCTGTTATGAATTCTACCAAATAAAATTCTTTGCTAAAAGCCAAAAAATATATGTATAATGCAAGTGTACTCTCGGCATGATTCCAATCAGGATAATTACTGTGTTATCTCTGCAGAGGAATATGAAATTGTATGGGAGCAATAAATTGTTCAGCTATCTTTGAGAACTCAGTTGGTCCATCAGAAGTAAAATAGAACCCACAGTGCTCTGGATATATTGGAAAATGAAATATAGACATAGTTTACTATATTCTGAAAGAAACCTTAACCACTAGACGGAATACCGTTATTCTGGAAGAAGTTAAATTATTAAATTGGTCTTGGAGGTCCTAAATGAGAGGTTATAAGACACGAGACCTGGTCTTGGAGTAATCGTTTTAGGAAGTAACAAGAGTATTAATTTCACACAATTTTCCGAAGAATCTGAAGCTAGCTAGTTGGTAAAGGCTAAGATGAATTGTGCGACCTTGAGCGCATTCTTTTCCCTTTCTTTGGCCTCATTTTCTTTATTAGCCAAGCAAGGTGTCTGGACTAGGGAGGCCTTGGAGTCTCTTTGAAGCCCAACATCCACAGAATGAAAGACCTATTAATGATTTCCCTTGGAAGGTGGGGCCCTTACAGAAAATAAAGTATGTGGCCTTCAGCAAGCTGCTTCATTTTCCCAAAGCGGAAGTTGGGCAGAGGTTGTGCCTGGAAGATTTCATGAGGAAAACACATGCACCCATCCTATCTAAATCCGTCAGACACTACGTAATTACTACTAATTTTTCAGAACCATTTTTAGATTTGAATAGACCTATAATACCATAGGGCCAGGCCAGGGCTCCTAAGGTGGGGATTTTGAAATTTTTCAAATATTTATTTATATTTGAGAGAGAGAAAGAGACTGAGTGTGAGCAGAGAAGGGGCAGGGAGAGACAGAGACGCAGAATCTGAAGCAGGCTCCAAGCTCTGAGCTGTCAAGGCAGAGCCCAATGAGGAGCTCAAACCCACAAACTGTGAGATCATGCCCTGAGCTGAAGTTGGACATTTAACTGACTGAGACACCCGGGCGCCCCATAAGGTGGGGATTTTTAACCAATGGAGCACCATGGATATGTATGTGGGATTATACATATATTGCTCCCCACTCCAAGAGAATAAACCCACCCATGGACTTTATCAGATTTTTAAAGGGACCCTGAGCATTCAAGATGTTTCAGAAGGATTACTGATCTTATGCAAGGTACATGCCACAGACTGAATTGTGTCCCCCAAGTTCATAGGTTGAAGCCCTACCCCCCAATATGAAGGTATTTGGAGGTGGTGCCTTTGGAAGGTGATTAGAGTTGGGTGACCCCCTTAGGGTGGGGTCCCCAGGATGGGATTAGTGCTCACATAAGAAGAGACACCAGAGGGTTTGCCTTCTCTCTCTCTCTCTCTCTCTCTCTCTCTCTCTCTCTCTCTCTTTCTCTCTCTGTGCAATGCTCATATGAGGACATATTCCAGAAGAGAGCTGTCTATGAACCAGGAATGATCAGGGGTCCATTGATCTTGGACTTCCCAGATTTGTGGAAAACTATCAGAAAATAGATTTCTGTTATTTAAGCCACCAGTCTATGATAGTTTCTTCTGACCGCCCAAGCCAACTAATACAGTACAAAAACATTGATGTATAGGGGTACCTGGGTGGCTCAGTCGGTTAAGTGTCCAGCTTCAGCTCAGGTCATGATCTCACGGTTCGTGGGTTCGAGCCCCGAGTCGGGCTCTGTGCTGACAGCTAGCTCAGAGCCTGGAGCCTGCTTCAGATTCTGTGTCTCCCTCTCTCTCTGACCCTCACCTGCTCGCGCTGTCTCTCTCTGTCTCTCAAAAATAAATAAAAAACGTTAAAAAATAAAAATAAAAAATAAAACATTGAAGTCAGGAGACATTCATTTGGGGCCAATTTCTCTCACTAAAGAAACCTGAAATATTGAATATAAAAACTTGATTTCCATCTGAGATAGAAACAGTATGTCTTCTACTTAAGAGCAAAGAGCTGAGAGCTTATGGCCTCCGGTATCTCACATTAACATAACATGTAAACATGCACTATCATTTCAGGTTCATGGAATAAAATATGAAAAAAATAAAATTATACCTATTTTAAATAAGGACAAATTATCATTTGTCATTTGTAATTTCTGCCTAGGAAAATCCATTGGGGAAAAAAAGTCATTGTACTCATTACATTACGAATGAAGAATTTGGCCCTGAGGAAAGTTCAGGAACTCATACACGATCTCATGACGAATAAGAAGTAGAGGCTGTAGACTTTCTACTCTAAAAATCCTGACTTTCCAACTTGGCAAGGTGTCTTTCATTTGGCATCAAATTAAGTGATGTTTTAAAATTATAACGTAATTCTAAATTATGTTATTTTTATCATATGAATTGAGTTCACCTTTGGTTTACCTTCTTGAATTACTTGCCTATTAGTTCCTCCTTGTAAGTCTTAAATAACTCAGCATATGAAGTAGAAATAGTTGCTTATTTTGTTATTGTCCTACTCAGGTTTCCAGTCCTTTTCACCTATATATTCATATTGCAAAAAAAAAGTCATTCATAAATATTTATCCAATGGTCCCTGTGCGATGGAACAAAGCATGTTTGCATTTCCATTTTGTTTGGTTTGGTTTGGAATGTAGGTACAATGACAGGACTAACTACAGAGCCCGTATCTCCAAAGACTTAGTATTGAGGAAGAAGAGCAAATGAATTGACAATTATAACACAATGCACTATGTTCATCACCAAAGCTTTAGGAGACCTTAGTACATATTATTTTTTATTATATTAAATCACATGCTTGCTATGTTACTCTTCTAATCTGTGCATGATTTTTTTTTCTGTTATTTTAGTATCAAATTTGCCAAATATCCTTTCAGAAGAAGATTCAGCTCTTGAAGTTGTTTTGCAATTCCGTGGGGTTTCAACTATGTGAGTAATCTATTTGCTTTTTTCTCTTTTTCCCTTTCTGCCATGTTTCTTAGGGGGTTAGTTGTTATCGTCTTGCTTTTTAGTATGTTTTCCTTCAATGTTTTCAGTCAGTGTGTTTTAGCTTTATAAATGACTGTCTGGTGCTGACTAAAGATAGACTCTAAAACAAAGATTAATTTATCGTTAGGCCCCCAGGCAAATGATATTAGAAAAGACTTAAAGCAGGTGATGGACATTCCTCTCTGTTGATAAGCATCTACTTCTCCTCCCATTTTTAGATAACATTGTTCCAACAGGCAGTTGGGTCCTGAGAACTCTCCTCGTTGGGTCTGGAAAGCATACGTTTTGGCATCAACCACCAGGTTAGGTTCTAATTATGACTCTGCTTCCTGCTTTCCTGTGTAAGAAAGCAATACATTTGTCTAATTGTCTGACATCCTTCACATTTATTTCTGCTTCAGTGGAAGTGAGGTTTATAACCCCAACCTCAGAAGAATGACATGATGTATATGGAGGGATGGGTAAAACTTTGTCCCCAAACTCAGGCATATAAACCCTACTTTCTTTAAACCAATTTAAGTGTGACTCCTCACACCAGCTTGGAGGGAAATTTAATCTCCACCTTGACCTCACCATCTACTGGGTGTATTCCAGAAGACTGGCAGTTTAAGTGTCACTTAGAAAAAGGAGGCATGGCCTCTGACCTCAGCCCATCCTGGTTACTACGTCATTCTTACTGTCTTCACTCTGTGTGGCTCCTGGAAGTCTGATGGCTTCTCTGGAAATCTAGGTTTTTGCTAATGTTTAGCTGATGGATGTGCCCACCTTTATCAGATAAACGCTGCAACAGACCAGAGCAGACCATAATGGAGGAACCGTGGATGGAGGGACCATAATGGAGGGGCCATAACAGAGGGATGGTAATTTCCATCTCCAGGGTGGCTATCTCTTTTCCACACTCACAGAATTACTTCTCCTTCTCACTTTTTCTGCCTTCTCTTTCCCACTTTCCCCACCTTGTTCCTCTCTCCTTCTCCTACACAAAGATGATTTTCCATGAGCCCATACCTTTACAGAAGACAAAAAGTGATGCTAGTTTCTGGCAATTTCTGTCACTAAATGGAAAAAACTTTGTTAGGGCAAGGAATTACTGATGGCTTGTCCACACTTTGAATTGGGGTCCATGGAGATGTAAGAAAAACAAACATCAGTGAAAATATTTTAATCATCTTTAATCATCTCCCTTGGTATGCATACAAAGTTCTGGTCACTCAAAACCATATGACTATCCTTTCCCTCAGAAGAATAAGAAGAAGAAGAAGAAGAAGAAGAAGAAGAAGAAGAAGAAGAAGAAGAAGGAGAAGAAGAAGGAGAAGAAGAAGGAGAAGAAGAAGGAGAAGAAGAAGGAGAAGAGGAGGAGAAGGAGGAGGAAGAAGAGGAAGAAGAAAAGGAAGAAGGAGAAGAAGGAGAAGGAGAATTCAGTAATTCAGTGACTCTGAAGAATACAGAGTTTCAGTTTGGGGTGATAAAATATTATGGAGATGGATACTGGTGATGGTTACACAGCAGTGTGAATATACTTAAAGCCACTGAACCGAACACTTCAAGATAGTTAGAACAGTAAATTTTATGTTTTGTATATTTTACCACAATAAAAAATATTCAGTGATTCCTTATCATATACAATAAAAAATAGTTCTCCAGATGACTGGTCAAGGTCCTTCAAAATCTGTCTCAAGTCACCTTTCCGAACATCTTCCCCATATGCCCATGTATCATCCATTTTTTGCTGTGAAGATGTTATGTAGGAAACAACCTCAACATTTCCATGACTTGAAAAAACTAATGTTTACTCCTCACTCATATCAGGTGCTAGTATTCTGCTCTAAGCTATAGGTTAGTTCAGGACAGCCTGAACTCATTTCTCATCCCAAGACTCAAGAGGAGAGTCACATCTTGAATATGGCACTCTCGAGGTGGGCAGCAGGAGTGCAAGAGAAACCGTGGAATATGGGAAGCTCCCAGTGACCCTATGAGATTCCTCTTGAAAATGGCTCATCAGTTTTTCCTCCCATCTCATTGGCCAAAGCCAATGATCACATGCTCAAACCTAACGACCACTGGGAAGGGAAATTTACTCCTCCCTTGGGGGTAGGAAAGCGGAAGTTACTATTTGCTGTATAACAATACAGTATACTGCAGTCCACACTCTTGGTCAAATATACTCACTGCCCTCCTTCCACAAACAAAATGTGCAAAAAAAAAGACTCATCTAAAATGGGATCAGGCTTTCCAGATATGGGATCCCATGAGGGATTCACATTAGACTTAAAGATGGCTCCCTAATCAAGAGATTTAGAAGCTGGAAAGACAGGTCATTTCCCTCCACACACCCAAAGTACATTGGAAGGAACAGGGACAGGATGCCCACAAGCAGCATACTCTTTTATAAAGGGGAAGTTAAGAACACAGTAGTAGATACCAGGCATTAGCAATTTTTTTTTATTCTCCTGGGCATACATTGTGAGGGTCCATTGTCATAGGGTAGGGAATGTGCCTAGGTTATCCCCTGGTTCTTCTCCCTGGAAGGAGTTCCCCAGTGCACTGTTCTTCCGGCTCTTAAATCCAAACTCCAGTAAATCTTTTTTTCCCATTATCTTCTGACCACATCTAAAGAGAACATTGGAGACTATACCTTTCTTGGGGCATACACAGCTTTCTCAGCATGCTTCCTGACCATAACCAGGTGGGATCCTGGGGTGGCAATCCCCCAGAATATCCCCTAGTGATTCTAACTGACATTTATTCCTTTGTAGACTCCCCTTCCACATTGTATCAGGGTTAGTCTGTGTGACCAATAGGGTAGTGTAAAAGTGATGGCCTGTCACCTTCAAGAGTAGGTCCTAAAATATATTGTAGCATTGCCTTGTGTCCTTGTATCACTCATTCTGAGGGAAAAAGGGAACCAGCTCCCATGTCATGAAGACCTATCAAGCAGACCTATGGAGAAGTCCATGTGGCAAGGAACTGTATCTTCCTGCCGATAGCCATGTGAGTACACCATCTTGGAAGAGGATCATTCAGCCCCACTCAAGCATTCAGAAGGTTGCAACCAATTTCTAGACCAATCAGCTTTTACTGTGATAATGCTTTGGTAACATTATCTAAATGTTGGTGGGTTTTCATAGCAAGTGCTCATTTCTGTGGTGGTGTGTTTACTATTGCATCTTCGCAGAGCTGGTTTAGGTGTGTCCCACATGTCTTCTCAGTCAGGACCCAGGCTGAAAGAGTAAGCTCTGTGCAGGATGTGTGGTTCCATGTGGGGTCAGGAGCACAGAGGGTTGGTGGAAGCTTTCAATGTCTCTTAAAGTCTCTCTGCTTAAATAAAGGTATGTGACCTTGGGCTAAAAGGCACATGAGCAAAGTTGTGCCTACATTCCTTCCTCTGGTTAAAGGATGTCACACGTCCAGTAGTGATGGGGAAGGGAATATAATACATCCATGGAGTGCAGAGCAAGGAATAAATATTTGCTGACAATGGTTCAATCTACTATATATCCTTGATCGAGAATATCTACCACTATGCAACAAACACTACAAAACTTAATGACTTAAAGTTACAAAACATTATGGGAGCACCTGGGTGGCTCAGTCAGTTGAGTGTCTGACTATTGATTTCGGCTCAGGTCATGACTCCAGGGTTGTGGGATTGAGCCCTGCGTTGGGCTCTGCACTGATAGTGTGGAACCTGTTGAAGATTCTCTCTCTCTATCCCTCTGCCCCTCTCCCCTGCATTCTCTCTCTCTCTCTCTCTCTCTCTCTCTCTCTCTCTCTCTGTCTGTCTTCCTCAAATAATAAATAAGTAAATAAACAACAAAAAATTACAATACATTGTTATGTCTTATGCTTCTGTGGATTGATTGGGCTACTCCGGCTACTCTGTGAGGTCCCTCATGCAATTGTCTCCTGATGTGGCTTTGCCTTGAGTCATTTGAATGTGTCTTCACTCACACATCTGTGCCTGAGCAGGATGGCTGGAACATTTGGGGACTGGTTGGCAATTTCTCTCTTTCTACACATGGGATAGCTTGGGCTTCCTTGTAGCATGACATTCTTTTTTTTTTTTTCTAATTGAAGTATAGTTGACACATAATTTTACATGAGCTTCAGGTGTACAACACAGTACTCAGCAAATTTATACATTATTCTATGCTCACCACAAGTGTGCTGTCCCCCATCACCACACAACACTATTGAATTACCATTGACTAGATTCCCTATGCTGAACCTTCATCCCCATGACTTATTTACTTCATGACTGGAAGACTATTCCCCCTACTTCCCTTCACCCATTTTTCCCATCCATTTTTCCCTCCCCACATTTTTCCCTCTGATAACCACCAGTTTGTTTTCTGTATTTATAGGTTGTTTCAGCTTTTGTTTGTTTGTTCATTTGTTTTGTTTTTTAGATTCCACGTATACGTGAAATCATGTGGTATTTGTCCTTCTCTGTCTAACTTACTTCACTTAGCATAATGCCTTTTATGTCCAGCTGCCATATGGTGGTCTAAAGAGAGTCTGACTCCTCGTGTGGTGGCTGGCTTTCCCCCAGTCAAGCCTTCTGACAGAGAGGGAGTAGAAGCTTCTAGTCTCAAGGAGGCTGGGCCTGCAAAGTGGCACAACAGCATAGCCACTCTATTCTGGAAGACAAACCATCTCCTGCCCAGAGTCATGGGAAGGAGAGAAGAATTGAAGAATTAGTGGCCACCTTTATTTGTTTTGCAATGTGACTAAAGGTACATGAAGCTACAGTAGACCATTTGCACCTCATGGAAAGAACGGCCATGTCTTTAGTGTCTTCTTACTTCCTTGGCTTCTGAGTTCCTCGTAAGGAAGAAATAGGTCTTTCATACATTTGTCTCTGTTCTATAGTGTCCAGCAGAGGATCTTATCAGTGTAGACCCTCAGAAAATGCAGAGTGAGCTCCATTAACCTCCCCGATACAAAAAGAACAAATCCTAGAAGGAGCAAAACTCAAAGTTAGTCAGGAACGCTAACCTCCCCAGTGGAGGCCTCCTTTTCTTCACCTGTCTAGTGAGGTGATCCTGACTGGCCCACAGGTTACGTATTAAGGAGGAAACAAGGAGTGTCACGGAATGCAGAATCTGTATCTATACCATGCTGCGCTGTATCAGCCAATACAAATAATGTCGTAAAATTATTTAATAGCACACAGAATGTTTCTGCTGTGCCTCCCTGTGAAAAAGTACAGACAGCAAAACAGTAGACACGGTATGTTAAAAACATTTATCTCTTGGCTGTGGAATGAGGTTTAATTCTTACTTTTAGATGGTTATCTTACCACAGGCGTTATTTATCTAGAGTAACAGGGATAATGAAGTGAGAGAAAATAAAAACTCTTCGGGAATATACACTTTCCAGCTCTACAGTGTAACTCTATTCAGCCTTTGAAAGTAGTGCTTTAAAACTATTTGAAGGAATGACACTATGTTTGCAATCTATTTGGGAGTGATAAAAAGGCAGATTACACAATAAAACATACTCTGATTAAAAGTAGCTGACTCTGATGATAGGACCGGGGCTGATTTTTATTTGTGTGTGTGTACTTCTATTTATTTTACACATTTTGTATAAATAAGCTTATTTATTCCACATTTTGTATAAATAAGCTTATTAGTCAGGAACTAATGCTGCCCATTACTTTAAAGAATGCAAAGGAGGCCAAAGAATCCCAAATCAGATGCTGTTTTAAATATCTGTAATTCTCTTCTAAATTACCAAATGTACTTGGGACACCTGGGTGGTTCAGTCGGTTAAGCACCAGATTTTGGCTCAGGTCATGATCTCACGGTTTGTGAGTTGGAGCCCGGGTCGGGCTCTGTGCTGACAGCTTGGAGCCTGGAGCCTGCTTCCGATTCTGTGTCTCCCTCTCTCTCTGCCCCTCTCCCACTTGCACTCAGTCTCTCTCTCTCTCTCTCTCTCAAACATAAATATTTTTTAAAAATTTAAATTATTGAACATGCATAGCGTTAAGATCACTACTTAACACAATCACTTTTAATTCTATCTTACCATTGTCCTAAAAAATGCTATCATTAACTGTAAACATTATAATGTGTGGAGGGAAAAAAACGTAATCGGAACCTTTCACATGATTCAAATTTTGGCTGCTAGGACAAAGAGTCACCCGTGAACCACACAGAGGGGATGCAATGGGCTGGGGAGAGCCCATTCTACTTCATCAAAGGTGAGGCAGTGAATTCCCAGGTGGCTATGCAGGCTTCCACACCGGACAGCAGACCCTGCAGTCTGACAGATGAAGCTCTGTGCAAAACATCCCAGCCTATGAGCTCCTTTGTGTGACATGCAAACATCTGTCTCAGCACAGCCAAGGCCCCCTCGGCTGCATCTGCAGACTCCAGAGGCCGAGTGGGTCGTCTGGCCTTGTCCAAGTCTGCAGGGTTTTGCTTGTTTCATTCCAGGGAGTCCCAGCACTGGTGATTTTAGTTCTTGGCTAGTTTGTGGCTTTTGCAAAGGGAGAGGTCATGCAATGAGTCTCCATGCAGGCCGGAGCTGGCTGTGAGACAGCCCGCTAAAGCTTCGCATTGAAGGGAGCCTCAGAAGAGCCAGGGAATATCTGCTTTTCTGAGCTGGGGACCCAATAAGTAGCATCTACTTACCTAGCCTGAGTTCTGAGCCCATTGAGAGATAAACAAATCTTAAGTCAGATAGGAGAACAAAGACACTGCCTTCATTACTTTTTTTTTTTTTTTTTGAGATAGAGAGAAAGCAGGGGAGGGGCAGAGGGGGAGGAAGAAAGAGAACCCCAAGCAGGCTCCATGCCCAGTTCAGAGCCCGACCAGGCCTCAATCTCATGACTGTGAAATCATGACCTGAGCCAAAATCAAGAATCAGACGCTTAACTGACTGAGCCATCCAGGCGCCCAACACTGCCTTCATTACAAGTAAAGATCCTCTGGGGGAATGTGATTGTATGTGATCCAGAATTTGCTGGCCTCACCCAGGCGTCCCAGGTCATTCTGGAACTGAACAGCTTACCCCTGGAGCAGGGCAGAAGCTGCAGCCCGCTGGGCAGGCACTGAGGAATGCTTTATCCCTGCAGGGACTCACACCAAGAGGGACTGGGGAAAAAGGGGTGGGTGGCCCTAGGGAGGACCAGGCCCTCACTCCCAAATTTCCCCGGTGGAGGAAAACCAGGCACTCAGCAGGTGACCTCTGACCAGGGGAGAACAAGGGCTGGACGCACCTTGCTGCTTCTTCAGTGGTGGAATTAGGTGGTCCCTCTTGACCAGGAAAGGATAAGGCACGGGGTATCTGAGAGGGGCCAGAGCATTAGATTCATGGTGCTCCCCGCCTGTGAATTGAACTGTAGGAGTGCAGCAGAAGTGCTCTCATATCTGACACTAAGTTTGGCCCAAGTGGAAGTCAGGAAGGCACAACTCTAATACTCAGATGGGCTCCGTCTTCCTCATCGGTTGGAACCAGGCACTGTATTAAACACAACTGGAGTGAAAACATGAATAAAATCCAGCCTTTCACCTTGAGGCAGCGGGGAGGAGATGGTCAGGTAAACACCGTCGTCTCTAAAATCTAATCTTCTACAATTTTAAGTTTTACAAGGCAGCCATTAGGGTGCAGAAGAGGGGACTCAAGTCAAGAAAAAGATGGCGATGACCCTAAAGGCTCTGGCTGAAGAGACGGGTTTTAGCCCATAGATAGAATCTTCAGTCTTGGATCCGGAACTCTCAGATGTTTCCTTTTGAAGACAAAACCAATGTTAAGGGTGTGCAGAGACTGCAGCTGTGCATGAAACTGAAAACCTGGACAAAGAGAAAAGGTGTGGGAGTTGAGGGGAAGAAAGGGGGCAGGGATCAGGAGCAGAAGCAATTGTTTCTGAGAACGTTGTTTCTGACACAGGGAACTCTCCTCATTCAAGTTGCCAAATGAATTGATGTATAATTCATGATGCCACTCATAATAATACTTTGTATAAAATCTTTTACAGTCCTCCTCTGATTGCAGAGTCTGAACTAGAGGTGGGTGGGTTGGGAGCATCCACACACCCTCATGGACCTCCCTTTCAGAGCTTTTTCTCCTGAAATCTATGATCTAGCTGAAACACATTTCTTTCTCTTTCCCAGATGAGTAGCGTGCTGTCTTTCTTCTGTAGATGTCAAAATTTGTCTCCACCGGGACCTTTCCCCCTCCTTTTGGAGGCCCCAACACTGCTTTTTAGTTGGTTTCTTCCACTTGTGCTTTACAGATCACCTTAGATGTCACTTCTCGTGGGAAGCGTCCCTGCAAATGAATGAGCCTGATAACCTCCCCTGTACTCCCTCACATCCTGCCCAAGTGCTCACGTGGTATTCCCCTCCCCTCTTCCTCTGTGTCCATCACTAACTTGTAAGAGATAAGGGCATGTCTTCTCCATCCGTCGCCACACCTCAGAGCCTGGGCAAAAGAACGTATCCACACTTTAGTGTTTCCCATCTGCATTTCAGGCATTTTACTCAGCCCTTAAAATCAAGCTGGAACTGAGGAGAGTAGGAAGAAATATAATTGCCCCCATTTCACCAGTGAGCCAACTGAGAATCAGAGAGTATAAGTGGTGGGTGTGAGAAATGGAGAAAGTTCATTGAGAAATGGAGCAAGAACTCTAATGTGATCTTCTGTGATTACCAGTTGCTCATGGTATCCATTTGTGGGGAAAGAAAGAGCAAAAGAAATTATGTACAATGATTCCATGGTCATCTTACCTGATGTAAAAATATGAGGTCACTCAGATTCTGCCTTTTTGCAATAGTTGGCTTTACATGGAATAAGCTCATGTAAACATGAAACCAATTATATATGCATGTATATATATGTGTGTGTGTGTATATATGCATGTGTATACGCATGTATACATGAAATGTATAAATGACTTTGAGCTTTTCCAACAGATAAAGTCCTGTGACTTCTTCAGGAAGTAATGTTCCTTTTGACCTTGAGGTCTTGCTGAGATTACACACTGCTGCTCTCCACTAACACATTTGTGAGATTCACTTCTAAGTGCTTTCTATAGATTTTTTATGTGTTGTTTATTGGTAGTATAGATTTAAGTCCATTTTTAAATTTGAAACTTCCTGTCACTTGATAATGTAAAAGTACTGTCCAATGCTATATTTCAAAGTACAAATTAACCTAAATTCCATTGCCCTCATTTGCAAGAAGAATTGGTGGAGTACACGTATTATTTGAGAGATAGTGTGTGCCAAGTTCTGTACCAGATTCTTAAGAAACACAATTTCATGTAGACTCTACAACTGCCCTTTGTGGTAAAGACTGTTATCACCATTGCACAGAAAAGGAAGTTGAGAATGTGAGAGATTCACCTTGCCCTGGGTCTTATAGACAGAATTTAGTGGAACTAAAATTCAGTTCCAATTTGTCTGTCTTTCAAGTTCATGTTCTTTTCATGTATTTTCTGGAATGGATCATGCAAACTTGACTGTGCTTGAAGAATATGGAAAGAAAGTTGTTCAGAGACTATGAAGAATGGGGTTCTTTTCCCAGATCTGGACTGTTCCAGTGAGGTGAGCTTGAGAGAGTGAATTACCCTTCATGTGCAATGAGGCTGCTGTAGACAAAGTGTCTCTAAATCAAGAGTGGTTGGGTGCCACCCAGGTCCTAAGCCATGCAACCTTAGATGACTCCCTTCTCCTCTCTGGGCTTCCATATGCATATGTACAAAAACAGGATCATGGAACCCAGTGACCTCCAAACTATCTTGCCACTAAAACTTCCATGAGTTTAAATTTGACCTTCCTTATGTATTTCTTCCATACATCCGCCAGGCCACCAATTAATGAAGACTTGGGTCTTTTTCCATTCTTTAAAATAAACACAAGCATGTGCTAAACCTGTTTACAGGTATTCAATCTGTCGTGCTGCACCACATTTTTGAAAAATGTACTCTTCTTAAACTCCTGTCTGTTTCTGAATACAGACACATACAGATGTGTCTTTCTCAAGCAGCAGGAGGTGTTGTTCATGGCCAACCTTTTTTGTAGCTGTCACTATGATGGCCTGTAAGAAACAGATGGGTTAATGGAGAGTACAGAATTGAACACTTTGTTTTCACTTTTTCAGTTAAAGGGGAAAAGCATCATTTAGGCCATCCTGTTGAGCTATAGATCTTTTTCTTCGTTGGTTTTCTGGTTGTAACAAGTATAAATGTTAAGAAAAGGAAGAGAGAGAGAGAAACAGGCAACAGGAGGCTGAGAGCCATCTAGGAACATTTCCTCTGAGTACTTGTGCCTTAGAGAGATCATAAAGTTTTAGTGTCTAATCCTCAACATTTTAAGCTTGGAAACTAGGTTTCCCCAGGTGATCAAACTCAAGAAGACGGGCTAACCAAATTCATAGGATATTGGTAAAAGGAGATATTTTGGTTCTACCTATTTATTATCACCTAGATGTGCTAGTGATTCTAGCAGGTGGTGGGTATACAATGATTCACAAGGGGTAGTCTTTGAATTCAAAAAATTTGTAGGTTCATGAGGGGCACATACAAGTAAACAGAAATATGCAATGTGATGTGATGCATGCACATGCCTAGGAACAAGCTAGAAAGAGCCATGATGAGTTCATTATGGCTAGACCCTAGGGTACACACTTAAAGGATAAAATGATGTGTATTAGCAGCCCTATGGGAAGACAACAGATATGACCCTGCTCACCTCTGTGTCCCCAGCCGCTGACAAGTGTCTGACAATGGTGGGATCAGTGAGTTGGCTTGATGAATGAACAAGTTATATCTAAATTCTTCCTTCCTAGGAGCACCCCCTACTCTCCCTGTGGACTTTCCCACTTTTCTCTTTTTCTCAGTAAATCTTGGAGGACATCCATGGCAGGTTAACATCCTTCTCCATTAGAGTGGAGATTCACATGAATCTCTCACCTAGAGCATGACTTTATTTCTAAGCCTGAAGAACACTGATGTCCACCTGGTGTGACACTGTCTAGAATCTTAGTATCACTCCAATCTAAAATGTATAGAAACTAAAATTAATGTGGACATCTATCCATGTGCCAGAAGCCCTCATAGTGCGTGTTTTATTCTTTCTTCTTTCATTTTTTCTCCTTTGAGTACATATGTTTGAGGCTTGATCTAGCCCTTTATGTTAAAAGATACACCAGCTTTTTATCCTATGTTGTTTTTCTGATTGATAAACTGTATTTGAAGATGAAGCATCACCCTCTGCTCCAAAGAACAAACATGGTGACTTTTTGTGTTGTTGTTGGCTTCGGAGTGTGGCCCCCTTTTCATCTCTTGAAAAATCTCCAGTATTATTTTCTCTTCCCTATAGGTGAGGGGAGGGATTCTTACAGAGGGTCCCTATGGGGATCTGGAGGAGGCCAACCCTTCCAAAGAAATCCAGAGCACTGTGTTTTTAAAAGGGGAAGGACAGGAAGGCAAGCTCACATTTTTTCCAGTCCTAGTTTATGTACTGGAAATCATGCTAAGTTAAGCTTTATCTGGTGAATCTACCCAACGATACCATAAGGAAAGTATTTTTACTCTGGGTGTATTCCTACAGTAACTGAGGTCCCTGCAGGTTTGGGTCTCTGCATGACATTGGGTCAGATGTCATGCAGAGGGCAGTTGAGATGGAGTGGGCTTTGTACCAGCTATGTCTCAAGCACCACTTCTGATCCCCTCCTATTTCCACCACTGCCTCAGGGACCAGTTGTGGCCAAAACAAACCAGTTTCCAAGTGGTACAGACTGATGATATCTCCATCGGGCCTTGAGTTGAGCATTACCCATCTAGCCCAGACTTCTGTAGGGTCTTGGGTGTCCTGCCTATGCAGCCTGGACATGAGGCTGTAGCTACTCTTTACTCTGAGGCACGGCACCAATGTATAAATGGGTTTTCCTTCCCCTTCCCAGGTGAATGGTCCCAAGGGTTATTTATCGTGGCTCTTGGGAACCATGGCAGCAAAATGATTTTCATGTTGGAAATGCTGGATCTACAATACATATATGTAAGATATATTTCAATGGACAATGTCGTCCATCTGTCGTCTACAGTTGGCCTCGTGACTTTAAGTCAATAGTTTGGCTGTTTTCTCTTTCTTACACAAATGCTAACAACTTCACCATTTAGATCTAGAAAAATACTTTAGCTTTGATTGATAAAAGCTTCACATTTAAACAAGGGGATTTGATTTAATGTAATTCAATTCAATAAGCATTTGTTTTCATATGCAAAGTTTTGGGGCATAATAGCTGGAAAAATCACTGCTGTAACCTCACATGCAAGTAACGGTTTAAAATCTAGTTGCCTACAAACACATCACCTAATTTAACCCAGATGACTGCTGTGAGAGTTAACAATCTAAGCATCATGTGCATTGTGAAGAGAGAAGAATTGATGTGTAGGGCAGGTGGAAATCAAATTGATGGATCCAGTATGGTAACACCGATGCCACCCCAAGCATCTGAAGTGTTTAATGACTACGTTATAGTCAGTTTGACTGTGCCCATTTTGTGGAAGAGAGAATCTCAGTGAGGTCAAAAGATTTGTCCACGGTCACACACATAGGAGAATCCCAGACTGTCTGACTCTAATTGTAAGTGACTTTTTATGCCAATGGATGGCATCAGAATGATGAATAAAAATTGAAACAAAGAAAGCTGCCAGAGTCATCCACATGTTACTCAAAAGCTGAGCTGCTTTGGAAACAAAGGCCATCAGCCTCCTGCCAGGTGCTAGTCCCTCCCACTGTAAAGAGAGCATCAGCCCTCTCTCTTCTGTACCCGGCCTATTAAAACCTTGCTCATTAACATCACTGGACTCTGGCAGGTCTTCATTCGTCACTCGGTATCAATTCTGTCCTTTCTCTAAACAGCACAGAATCATTTCTAACATGACAATATTGTATAATTCATAGAAGTTGGGAGGAGATGTCATCCTATGCAGACTACTTTGCCTCTGCTGACTCCAGAAGGTCAAAAGACCTCTTGTCTGGTATCCATGGTCAACACTTAACCTCTGCGAACTCCAGTTTCCTCCACAGGACACTGGAGATCCAGGACGTTACACACATACCTCAGGAAAATGGCTTCACCTTCCAGATGATCATGAAAGCTTGCCGAAACGTAAGGTGGGGCAAGAATGCTGTAGAGTAAGAGGAGGGAGATGGTAACCCTCACAAATCCATGCAGCTTGCTTGGTAATTTGATCCAGCAACCCCCCTGCATGCCCAGCTGTTTGGGGGAAGTTCAAGATCCAGGACTGAGACTGTGAGTGTTTCCAGCAACTGCGTGGAGCTTCCCCTGGCAGGATCCAGTGAGGCTCCAGCCCAGTAATGATACTGTATTCGTTTGTTTAGCCGCCATAACAAAGCAGCACAGACTGGATGGTTTTAACAACAGAAATGTGTTTCCTCACAGTTCTGGAAGTCGGAAATCTGAGATCAAGGTGTGGGAAGGACTAGTTCCCTCTGAGGCCTCTCTCCTTGGCTTGTAGATACCCACCTTCCCCCTGTGTCCCCATGTGGTCATTCCTCTGCGTGTCTGTGTCCTAATCTCCTTCTCTTATGAGGACACAAGTCAGACTGGATCAGGGCCCACCCCGATGACCTCATTTTACCATAATTACCTCTTTAAACTCCCCATTTCTAAATATAGTCACATTCTGGGGTACTGGAGTAAGGACTTCAATATATGAATTTTGAGGGCGATGCAATTCAGTCTGTGACAGATACCGTGCTACATGGTCTCAGACTTTCTGAGTCTTCATTTCTTCATCTGTAAGATGGCAATAAAGATGCTCATGAAGATTAGAAATAAGATACTTGAAGAACCTAAATAGACGTCTTTCTATATGATTCAGGGTATCCTAACCGATGGAACAACGCCGCAGCTCAGGGGCTTACCACATTAGAAGTTCATTTCTCATTCATTTTAGAGGTCGGAGCTCTCCCTTAAGCAGTGACTCTGAAATCCAGCCTTTTCCCCACGTGTTGTGACAACTCTACCTTCAAACAGTGGCCTCCAAGATTATCCTGGAAGTAAATCAGAGCATGGGAAGGTACCACAGAGCATTCCTCATGACAGCTCATCTTCCATTAGCCCCAATTGGTCATATCACACCCCCTTGGGTCAAGAGCTCTGGAAACAAGGTCCTTTAGAGCCCTCTTTCCAGCAACAGGTCTGCATTGTAGTGAAGGAGAACACACATTTGGTAGCCAATAGTTAATCCGTATCAGCTGGGGCCATCACAGGCAACAACCAATGACACATTCAAAATGGGGAGTGCGCAGAGCATTTAAAAAAGGAATTTTTTAACTTCCTTCCAATTTATAAAGGGATGGGCAGGATCAAGAAAAGGACAAGGCTTTAGGGCAAGGGAAGGCAAAATAAGTTACAGAGAAAGAGACAAACTGGGAATTTCGAGATTGAACTGAGCTGTTGGTGTCCAATTCTGCTCCTTCCTCCAGTGCACAATAATTGCGTCCTGAATGAACCAGCCCTTAGGCAGGAAGGAGTGAGGACCCTCAGCATTGAAAGGGCACTGATAAGGACCACCACTAAAGATCTGCTTCTTTAACATCCAAACGGTCCTTCCCATGATGAGGAAATGGCCTAACAAAAATTCATGTGCACCCGTTTGCTACCATTGCTATGAAAAGCAATTACAACAATTAAAGTGTCATGGATCAAATTTGACAGGCATGGTGACAAGAGTTACTTTTAGCTGCAAATGAAGAACACATGTAATTACAAGTAAAGTAAGATCGATAAAGGTTACACAAACCTCAGCTGGAGAAGAGGCTCTGGTATTAAAAAAAAAAAGCAATTAGTAAATGAGCAAGCATGTTAATAAGGCAAATATCTCTTTTTAGGAGATCTTGGAAGTGGTACACTTCAAGGTCAAAAAGATCCACAGTTGATGATGAAATAGAACCATGGACATATGCAGTCAGGGAGACGGCAGGATTTCCTCCACTGGTGTCTAAAATCTGGGGTCGCCTGGATGGCTCAGTTGGTTAAGCATCTGACTTTTGATTTTGGCTCAAGTCATGATTTCATGGTTCGTGGGTTTGAACCCCAGGACTGGCTCTGTTTTCCAGCCTGCTTGGAATTCTGTCTCCCTTTCTCTCTGTCCCCCCCCCACTTACACACTCTCTCTCGAAATAAATACATAAGTAAAATACATTAAAATCTGGATAGAATAGGATACAAATGGGCTCAAGCAGAAAGAAAAATATCATAATCATGATGCTGATATCAGTAATAATACTTACGTACTTCTTTGTAATACACAAGGCACTTTCACAGAGGAAGCTGGACCCAGCTCTGCCTTTGATCCCCTCCCTTTTCTTCCTACCTGGTCAGTAAATATTTATTTCTACTTCATGCCTTGCACTCCTGATGAACGAGACAGATGGGGTACTTATCTTCACAAGCCTAAAAATCTCACGGGGGAAGGTGGACTTTGTATAAACAATGTATTAAACAAGACAAGATCTCTCTCAGATTACAGTAAGAAAAGAAATAATCAGATGAAATGATAGCAGTGAGTCAGGGGCAGCTGTGGTGACACTCAGGAGAAGCTTCTTGGAGGGGCCACACTTATAGTCACAGAGCCAACTGTAAGAGGACCTGGGTGCATTGGTCTCCAGGGGCTGCGGTTACAAAGTGCCACAGACAAGGTGGCTTCAACAAAGGACATGTAGCGCCTCCCAGTTCTTGAGGCTAGAAATCCTAATGAAGGTGTTGGCGGGTGCTGTGGTCTGAATGTTTGTGTCCCCCCTGGTTCGTATGTTGAGATCCTAACCCCCAACGTGATGGCATTAGGAGGTGAGGCGTTTGGAAAGTAAGCAGGTCATGTAAGTGGTGCTCCCCTTACCCTGATGATGGGATTACTGTTTATAAAAGTGAACACAGAGAGTTTTCTTGCTCTTTTCTTCCATAGAGCAGAGAAAGAAGTCGACAGTCTACAGCCCGGAAGAAGGTCTCCCTAGCATCCGGCAGTGCTGGCCCCTATCACATACTTCTAGAACTGTGGGGGATAAATTTTTACTTTTCATAATGCACCCAGTTTATTATAGCAGTCCAAACTGACTGGGATAGCAGAGATGCTTCCTTCTGAGAGCAGTGATGGGCAATCTGTTTCATGCCTTTCTCCTAGCTTCTGGAAGCCTCAAGTGTTCCGCGGTTTGTAGATGGCCATGTTTTCCATGTTTTTTTCACTTTGTCTTCCCTCAGGTCTGTCTCTTCGTCCAAATTTCCCCTTTCTGTAAGGACACCTGTCATGATGGAGACAGGCCCATCCTAGTGAACTCATCTTAATCTGATCCTCTGCAAAGATCTTATTTCCAAACAAGGTTACATTCACAGGTACTGGGGATTAGGACTTGAACATCTCTGGGTAGGAATAATTTAACCATAACAATGGGTAATGCTTATTGTTGAAATAGAGGAGAGGCCAAGTGCAAAGGTCCTGAGGCAAGTGCAAAGGCCCTGTTTACAGACATGTAGCTCTTTGGAACAACAGTCCTTACCATAATATTCACTCAAGCAATGATGTGTCTCGTACCCAGGACTAAGAATGCCAGGGAAGATCAGCAGGCTTGAATTCTGAGACTTTGCTTCCAGACTCATTATTCTATGACTGTGGACAAGTCTCTTTGCCACTCTAAAACTTCCCCTCTCTTTCCAGAAAAGAAAATGACTAACATCTCCCCTCCTAGTGATGGAAAGAGTTAGTGCAAATGGAAGTGCTTGTTCAATGCTATAAAATATTAAAGAATATAATTTTTAAAAACGCTGTATGGATGGAAATTAATCCCAAGCCCACCAAACAACTGGTTTATATTAAATATTGGGGATAATAGAGTTTGTTTTGTATAAATTCTTGCACAGAACTCAGCTCTGCTGCCTACAGAGTCATCTCCTCATGATGTCTAGAAACAATTGTCTTCTGAACACTTGATTTTGAGTTTGTTGTTGTTGTTGCTGCTGTTATTGTTTCTTGGGGTCTCAAAGCCCTGTTAGAGAGACAACATGATAGAATGATAAGAACTTGGACTCTGGTGTTGGATGGCCAGGGTCTGAATATTATAAGCACCCACTCACTGGTGACTCTGGGTGAGTTGCTTCACCTCTGTCTATATCACAGCATCCAGGTCTCCAAAGTCAATCTTCTCCAAGGTTGGACATCTCACTGAAGCTCCAAACTGGAAGGCCTGGGACCATTCATCTGACCTGTGGGGTTGTTCAGGATGTCTTCAGGAAGTGCTTCCTCTCATAAATATGAACTCCCTACAATGTTTGTTAGGCCATTCCAGATCGGACATTAGAGAATTTCTCTGTTCCATAAGAACCCCTAGACACAGGTTGTACTGAGAACTTGAATGTGGCTGGTTTGAATTGAGGTGTGCTCTTAAGTATAAAATACACATCCAATTTTGAAGATTTAGTAGGAAAAATGATGGAAAATATCTCATTAATAATTTTTTGTATTTCTTGCCGGAATGGTAATATTTTGTATATATCAGATAACAAAATATATTATTTAATTATTTTCACCTATTTCTTTATGCATTTTATGCAGCTAATGGAAAATTTTTATAACATATATATGGCTCCAGTTTGAAGCTTGCATTGTACTTCTAATGGAAAACACTGTATAGAGCAACTATCTTTTATTTTTTAATGTTTATTTATTTTTAAAGAGAGACAAAGCACAAGCAGAGGAGAGTCAGAGAGAGGCAGAGGGAGACAAGAATCTGAAGCAGGCTCCAGGCCCTGAGTTGTCAGCTCAGAGCCAGACACAGGCTCGAACTCACAAATCATGACCTGAGCTGAAGTTAGCCGCTTAACCAACTGAGACCCCCAGATGCCCCTAGAGCAGCTATCTTTATTCTGATTCCTTGATCATTGAAAGAGTATGACTTCATACAGCTCACATACAGTCTTGCTCCAGTTTGGAGCACTCTATTCCACTCCCTGTCCATGCTCTGTAAAAGCTCCCTGTCTGTGCCAGATGGCACCGTTGACTTCCCAGTATGAGCCATGTAATAGAAAACACCTCCTGACGTCACTTAATGCTTGCTGTAGCTTGACTAACTGTTTTGACTTTCTTCACTCATGGAAATCTTCTATGCCCTCCTGTCTAGCCTATCCCTTAGCATACATGCCTTTCAATTCAAATACAGTGGGCAACTCAAATATTGGAGGCATTTCTCCAATAGATATATATTGAACATCAGACTTTAAGTTAGCTCTGGGATTGCATTAAAAAATAGAAAAATAATAAACTTATTTTATTCTCTCTCTTCTTCTCTCTGATGCAAAGATGGAATTAGAAATACAAGAGACTTACTGGAGGAAATCCCTGTGAAGCATAAAGAGGGAGAGAGCAGGAGTAGGTGGGAAGAGCCAAGACCATGGTGCAGATTCGACACATGTGAAAAGAAACAGAGATGGATAGAAGGAGCCTCAGACCACACAGCAGTTTGGTGAAAGTCTCAGCCAGGATGATGAGGTGTCTGTGAGCCAAAGTCAGATTACTGGAAGAACCACCCATCATCAGACGGTAATTGGTCAATCATTGGCCACAGGCAGCCCAGTGGAATCACTCTTGCCTGAAGATACAACACGTTGGGCTAAAGGTCAGCTCTGCCTCCTGCACCAGGTTCTGTGAAAGGGATTCTGAGCAGGGCACTTTCATGGTCCCCATGCTATATATGGCCCCACACTTTTCACAAAAGATTTCTGGTACCCTAAAATATGATAAGCAGAGCATAGCGCCAAGGTTCGCTCCAAGCTCTGGAGACATGGGTATGAATCTCCACCCTCGTCTCTTGTATGATCTTGAGAAAATAAGCTCATTTCTCCAAACCTCCACCTGTAAAACACCTCATTGACTATTGTTTGTTTACTCACCCACCTCACTGGGTTGTTATATAAAATAATAAAATGCATATAAATCATAGAGCCTAACACATAATGTGTTTAATTAGTATCGGTAATGCTTGTTATTGTGCTTAGAGGTGTCACTGTTGAATGGTTGTCAGTAGCCTGAAATATCAGAATGTAAATTTGAAAAGACATCAAAGACAATGGGAATACATTTCAAATACACTGATGATATGGGTAAACCTGAAGCTTTCCAGCAGCCTTGCTTGAACGGGAAATACTAGCCGTTATCTAGTTCTGAATCTCCAAAAAGGAAACATGTCTTTCCACATTGGGAACAAAGCTGTTCTTAGTACTAAAATCTACACATTTTCACAGGGGACTTTTTAGGGACAAGATCCGATTCATCTCGCATTTCCATCAAACCAACCTGATGCACCCCCAAGGTCTATGCTGGGAAAGGCTGGTTAGGTTGATCTGAGAAATAGGGATGCAGTTCTGGCCAGGCTGCCGTGCTAATGCCTTTCTGAAAGAAAAGAAACTTAGAACAGTTAGGACTTTTATCTGCAGGAACATGAACCCTCTGGAGACCTCTGGGTCTGAGAGTCACGGCCCAGGAAAGAAGAAAGGAAGTAAAGATGCCGGCCCATAGGGATCCGTGTTCCCTCTCAGTGCTCCAACTTTCTCTCCATGATTGTTGAGAGCGTGTGCAGACTCTCTGAGCCTCAGTTTCTCTATGTGGGGAATACAGAAAATTACATCTTGACATAAGTGTCAGAAGAATTAGGCACTTACAGAAAAATAATTACATAAATAAAATTTATAAATAAATTATATATGTGTATATAAATTGCCTTAGTTTAGTTTCCCTCAGAAGCAATGCACAAGGATGTGTGGGCAAGAGGTTAATTTGGGGGGAAAGGAAGGCGCCTGGATGGCTCAGTTGGTTAAGCATCTGACTCTTGGTTTCAGCTCAGGTCATGATCTCACGGTTCATGTGTTCAAGCCCCGCATCCAGCTCTGTGCTGACAACACAGAGCCTGCTTGGGATTCTCTCTCTCCCTCTCTCTGCTCCTTCCCCACTCTCATTGTCTCAAAGAAGTTAATTTGGGAGATGAAAGCAGGAAACAAGAGGAGAAGAGGATGTTAAGGGGTTGAATTGTGTCCCTCCCCAAATTTTTAGAGTCCTAACTCCCAGGATGTCAGATGTGGCCTTATTTGGAGACAAGGTCTTTACAGAGGTAAATGGGTTAATGTGAGGTCATTAGGGTGGGCTCGAATCCAATATGAATGGTGTCCTTAGAAGAAAGAAAAATTAGGACCAGACAGACTGAGGGCAGGCACTGGAGGAGACAGATTTCCACAAAACAGACAGGCCACAGAAGAAACCAGGTCTGCTGGGCTGTCCTGAAGTCAAAGAGTTCGCTCAGATCAGAACAGTACAAATCCCTCAGAGCTAATGGACCTTGAGTGCCCAGGGCTCGCGGGTGGATGGCAATGTCAATGTCATCCTCTGTCAGAATGCTTGGCAAACGCTGGTTACACAATAAATGAAGGAAGCACCAACGGATCCAATATGTATACACCACCCCCAGGCCATGGTCAAGGCTCTGGGATTACCCAGGGGAGCAGATAGATCAGAGGCCGGCCACCATTTGGCATGTCATGTGCGGGAGAGTGAGGTGGGGTTGAGGGACGCAGAGAGCGGAGCGTATTACAAAAACCTCAGAGCATGATCGTGTGTCGAAGAAAGGAAGCAGGATGTGTGCGAAAAGGACAGGAGCCTCAGAACCCTATGAAATAATTCCTTATGCAGAAAAAGAGTGACTTAATTTACTCAGGGACTCAGAATTCTAGGGACACCCTCGGCCTGGGGCACAGCTGAATTTATTTCTGTGGGAGCAGCGTGCGGAAGAGGATCACCCTGAAGACCTATGAGGAAACATGCAAGTTCTCTTTTTTAAAGGGCAGGCAAATGTACTTTGAGGGTAGTGGCCTTTCGCTGGCACTAAATTCTCTTCTGCTGTTCTGATGACTTTCAAACTTCCAGAGGCACCAAGAGTGTAGTAAGGAAGGAATGAATCACTGGAAATCATCACCAAAAGAGTTAGAGAGTCAACAGGTATGTAATTAAATACTTTCTATGGTGGGTCCTCAGGCAAACGATGTCACAGCTAATTCTCCAGGGGTGGGGTGGGGGTCCTCTGACCCCACAGGGGCTACAATGTAACAAGGCGTTCTCGACTATATCTAGAAACATTTCACTAGTTGCAATTAGGGCTTGCTACTGGTATCTGATGGTTAGAAGTCAAGCATGTTGCTGAAATTCCTAAGGTACACAGGACAGCCCCCCACGATAAAGAATGATGTGGCCCAGGGGTGCTTGGGTGGGTCAATGGGTTGAGCGTCCAACTTCAGCTCAGGTCATGATCTCACAGTTCACAAATTCAAGCCCCACATTGGGCTCTGTACTGACAGCTCAGAGCCTGGAGCCTGCTTCAGATTCTGTGTCCCTCTCTCTCTCCCTGCCTCTCCCCTGCTCACACTCTCTCTCTTATTCTCTCTCTCTCAAAAATAAACATTAAATTTGTTTTTTAAAAAATAGAATGATGTTACCCAAAACATCAGTAGTGCTAAGATTGAATCCTTCAGGACAGACAGCATTGGGCTTTAACATTTCAACTGCAATATTTAAGCTCATCTCTTCTGGTGTGTTCTTTCAACATCCAACACAAAGGCGCAATGTAGTAGAAGCTATAAATATCAACGATCACGTGATAAGTGCTGACCATCAATCAGGATGATAGAGTAGAAGAACAATAGGACTTAGAGGAAGATGTTCCTGGTTTTTAATTATTTAACTTACTACCCATGTGACCTAGGGCACATGGCATGGCCACTCTGACCCTCAGTCTTCTTTTTTATTTAATGTTTATTTATTTTGTTTGAGAGAGAGAGAGAGAGCAGCAGGGTGAGTGAGAGAGAGGGAGAGAAAGAATCCCAAGTGGGCTCTGTGCTTACTCAGGGCTTGAACTCACAAACCATGAGATCATGACCTGAGCTGAAATCAAGAGTCAGACGCTTAACCTACTGAGCCACCCGGGTGCCCCCTCGGTGTAAATATATGAAGGAAAGACATAAAAAGCAGCCAGATGCACAGGACATAGAGTAAATCTTTAACAAATATTCTTTCTTACAATGCTCTCCCCCCCTTCCCGTTCACCCTAGTTACTCTAACGCCATTATTAGACTGCTATTTGACCATTGCTAATTTTCGATAAATTGACTAGTAGGCTTCTCGGATACTTTAGGACACATCTTGCTAACAGAGGCACAAAATGAATCGAGATGAAGTACAGATGCTCACAGACAGTTCAGACCTGTGGGGCTGGACTCTGAGATGCTGCATGTGGCTCCTGGGGAAGGCACTGGGGGGCGCCACTGGCTGCCAGGGAGCATGCTGCCTCCTTAATGGGCCCTTCTGGCTGCAAAACCCATGCTGAGTGCAATTTTTGCTTTTCACCTTTTTTCATAAAAGTGAACATCTTGGGGCGCCTGGGTGGCTTAGTGGGTAAAGTGTCCAGCTTCAGCTCAGGTCATGATCTCAGGGTTTGTGAGTTCGAGCCCTGCACCAGGCTCTACGCTAATCATGTGGAGCCTGCTTGGGAGTCTCTCTCTCCCCCTCTTTCTCTGCCCCTCCCCCACTCACACTTTCTCTCTCTTTCAAATAAATAAGTAAACATTTTTTTAAAAAGTGAAGATCTCCCAATTTCTTTTGGTTAGCTAAAATGGGTACTAAATGTAGGTCTGTCCTAAGAACAAAGTGACGTAGTACAAACTTTCAAGAGTGGAATGCCGGTGCTTTATTTTTTAGCACTTTTTAAATTCTTATCCATAAGTTCTTCAGAAGGAAGACAAGTAAATAGGGGAGGTCATGACATGAAAAGTCATGCTTCACAAATGATAAAAATAAACTTTTTAGAAGAGATCTCTCTTTTTTTTTTTTCTCATCCCTTTAGGTTTATTCTCCCATTTGTCAGATCAGTGGGCAAATTGAAAACTACAGACAAGAGAATGTAAATGAGTATGATGAGTCCTGCCAGCCTGGTTATATATAACAATGACACTGAGTGGGGGTGTGCTTGGCACACTCTGCTAAGGGTGCTTTGCTTTTTCAATCCTCACACCAACTTCACAAAATAATTATTACTATTCTTCCCATTCAACAGATGGAAAAATGACGCTCAGGGACATTGAGTAACTTGTCTGAGGCCACTCAGAAGGATCTATATTTCACATATTGACACGTGTTGAATTACCCAATGTTCATGAAACACGCATATAAACATCTAGGAAGAATTTGCTTGTTTTCTCAGGTTTCCAAGTGAGGAACTGAAGACTCATGATGGCATCATTCCAAAATATCAGTCTTACGAGGGGATCAAGATGGGTCCCTTGAATGTTGTCATGAGTCCTGATCTAGAGATAGGAAATCCGGATCTGAGACCCAGCCTTGCTTTGGGAAAGATACTTCACATTTTGAGACTTAAATTCTGCTTCTGTAAAATGGACACTAATGATACAGGGGGACGTAATTCAGCAGTTTACATCAACGACCTCTTTTGAACCCACAGCAACTTGCTAAGGTGGTTGTAGCAAGGAGTATTCGCTACAACCCAGATTCCTGTTTCTTCTACAGATTTTGAATTCCTTACGTCTGGGGACTGACTGTTATTTTTCATTATGTAATCTGGATACAGTCAGGGGTTGACACATAATAGGGTTTCTATAAATGTCTGTTGGTTAAGAGTATCTAATAAACATTTAGAAAAGAATGCTTTCCTCCTACATAGCACATGAGCTATTATAGAAATTTAGTATCATTTTCTGTTCTGTTTTAATCAATCAAATAAATGGCCACCATTGCATAGGATGTCAATACAATTATTTAAATCAAAATCATTCTCAAACTTGACTTCACAGTTAATGCAGAAGGAAGAATTAGCAATATACCCACAGACGATGATGGTTTACTGATTGCAAACTATTCCAGGCACTGACTTAATTTAGTGTCCAGATATAAAATCCCATGGCTTAAAAGTCACTTATTACTTTAAACTGACCCCTCTACCGAACTTTCAACTCATAGAGCCGACTGCCTACATGGTAATTCCATCCAGTTATCTCATAGACATTTTTTTTCCTAATAGACATTTTTAACGTAACATTTCCAAAACTGAGATTCCAATCTTTTCCTGCAAACCTGTTTCTGCTATTGGTGACCCCATCTCAATAAGTGACAAGTTCATTCATGAAGTTGCTCAGGTCAAGAACCTGGGGATTATCCATAACGGCTGTCTTTCAATGAAAACTACTGACATCCAATTCATCAGCTATTCCTTTGGACTCTACTTTGAAAATTACCGAGAGCCCTACCATTGTTCTTGTCTGGCATGACTGCCATCAACTCAAGCCATTATCATGCCTCTCCTGCACTGTAAAAATAGCCCTAATCATCAGTCAGAGAAAGACAAATGCCATTTGATTTCACTCATAAGTGGAATTTAAGAAATAAAACAGATGAATATAGGGGAAGCAAGGGAAAAATAATATAAACACAGAGAAGGAGGCAAACCTTAAAAGACTTTTAAATACAGAGAACAAACTGAGAGTTGCTGGAGGGAAGGGGGGATGGGCTAAATGGGGGATGGGTATTAATGGGCATTAAGGAGGGCATCTATTGGGATGAGCACTGGGTGTTACATGGAAGTGATCAATCACTGGGTTCTACTCCTGAAACAAATACTACACGGTACGTTAATGAACTTAAATTTAAAAATAACCCTAATTGTTCTCTCTCCTTTGACCCATGCTCACCCATAGTTTAACACTCTGGTTTTGTCTCTTCTCTCTTCTGGTATCCCATGTTTTAAAATCTTACCCTTTATCTTCTCCCACCTCAGTGGGCTTTATACCATTCTTCATATATACATTCTCACTGCCTTTTTTTTATTCTTTTTCCAGTCTTAGACATGTTTGTCTTGTCCATGTTGAGTTCCTAGTGCCTAAAACAGTGCGTGATACATAAAAGGAACTCAATCAATATATGTTGAGTAAATGAGGTATATACTATGCAGACTGGTTTTGAAAAATATTATTTGTGGCCATTTTTATTCATTTAACAAAGAATTTGAAAGCTAATATGTGTCAGAAACTGGGAATTAATGGTGGATATGATGTCAGAGACTCTAAACTCTGCTCCTTTTGATTTTTTTTCCAGAGCACTAGGCATTATACACACATAAATGAACTAATAAGTTATTAGATAAGAGAACATCTTATATAATATTGACGTAGGGAGTCGTGATGATAATGTGTTGAGCAATTAGGCAGAAATAGCCAGTCATGTGAAGAGCTGGCATCCATCTCAGGCAGAAGGAGAGGCATGCACAGAGCCCAGAGGCAAGAAGTAATGTTGTAATATTCTTAAGAGCGATGGAAGATGAGTATGACCAACTATAGTGAGTGGAGGAGAGAATTGTGGGAGATGGTGTTCAAAAGTAAGGTGGGGGTGAAGTCCTATCCATACAGAGATTGGATTTTATTCTTCATCAAATGAGAAGGCAATGGAATATTTTTTTAATTTATTTAAATCCAAGTCAGTTAATATATAGTGTAATAATGGTTTCAAGAGTAGAGTCCAGTGATTCATCATTCATATATGGCACCCAGTGTTCATCCCAACAAGTGTCTTCCTTAATGCCCATCATCCATTTTCTCCATTCCCGTCACCCAATATCCCTCCATCAACCCTCAGTTTGTTCTCTATAGTTAAGAATCTCTTACAGTTTACCTCCCTATTTTTATCTTATTTTTCCTTCCCTTCCCCTATGTTCACCTATATTGTTACTTAAATTCCATATATGAGTGAAATCATATGATATTTTTCTCTCTCATCCTGACTTATTTCACTTAGCATAATACACTCTAGTTCCATCCATGTTGTTGCAAATGGCAAGATTTCATTCTTTTTGATCACTGAAGACAGATAGATACATAGATAGACAGATAATAGATAGATATAGAGATATAGATATATACTACATCTTTCTCCATTCATCAGTCAATGGACATTTGAACTCTTAAACTATCATTCTTGCTGCCATGGAAGAGAACAGACTGGAAACATATAAGGATGGAACCAGTTAGGGGCTATTGCAAGAGCAGAGGAAAGGTAGTGTATTGGTTTCCTATGGCTGCCATAACAAAGTATCACAAACTTAGTGGTTTAAACCACAAAAAAGGGGGTGCCTGGGTAGCTCAGTCAGTTAAGCATCTGACTTTGGCTCAGGTCATGATCTCACAGTTCATGATTGAAGTCCACATCAGGCTCTGTGCTGACAGCTCAGAGACTGTAGCCTCCTTCGGATTCTGTGTTTCCTTCTCTCTCTGCCCCTCCCCAGGTCTTGCTATGTCTCTCTTTCTCTCAAAAATAAATAAGCACTAAAAAAATTTAAACCACAAAAATGTATCGTCTAGAGTTCTGTAGGCTAGAAGTCTGTGATCAACGTGTTGGCAAGATTGGTCTTTTCTGTGAAAGAGACTGTTTCATGCATCTGGTGGTCATTAGCAAACTTTAGCCTTCCTTGGCTTGTAGATACATTACCTGTTTTCTGCCTCCTATGTGTGTGTTTGTCTCCAAATGTCCCCTTCTTATAAAGACTCAGTCCTATTGGATTAGCCACTCCTCCATGACCTCATTTTATCTTAATTATCTCTGAAAGACTCTATCTCCAAATAAGGTACATTTGAGATACTGGGGGCTAGGACTTCCATATATGAATTTTGGGTGACGCAAGTCAACCCAGAATAGAAGGGATGGTGGCATGGATATGTAAAGATGGGGAGCTTCTAATGCACTGGAGATATGTTTGGAGGAAGACATGTCAAGATCTACAGATCACTTTGATGTGACCAATGAAGACTAAGGAGGAGTGAACCTGAATCTGGTATTTAATAACTGGTTTGCACACTATGTGGTTTACTGGAAAGAGAAAGACTAAGGTAGAGAAGCAGGTGCTCTTTTTTTGAGGAAATGTTGCTTAAAGTGTCTTTGAGATTCCTAAATAGAGAGGTCATGTAGACAGTTGGACACATGAGTCTAGAGATGAGAGAAGTAGCGAATGGAGATCTAAACTAGCATTCAGCAAATGTAGACAGTATGCAAAGCCCAGAATTTTGAGATTACCTGGGGTGGAAGAAAGAGAAGGAAAGAGTCCCAAGCCCATGCCTGGAGGCACTGCAGACTTTAGGAAGTAAGAGATAAAAGGAGCCTGCCTAGGAAAGCCATAAGGGCCAGTAGTATGGGAAGCAAGCCAATTCTCTTGCTCATATTACAGGAGCAAAGAGAGGAGAGAGCTTCCAGAAGAATCAGGTAGAATGCTGCATCAATTACCAGTGAGAGGTAGAAACAGATAAGGAAAAGGTCCATAAAGCAAGGCAGTGTGAAGGTTGTGGAGTGACCCTGACAATGGTGCTTTCAGCATAGTGAGGAGACAGAGGGTAGACTGGAGGACACTGAGTGGGGGATGAGAAAATGAAGCTCCTATAGTTCTGTAGGTGGAGGTAACCAATCGTGAAGCAGTCACTGGAAAGGAAAAAATTAAGGTCAGGCATGGATTTTTTTAAGGATCTTGTATTCTGATGGAAATAATCCATTGTAGAAGGTAAACACAAGGATGCTAGGGAGAGGGTGTCTGTGAGGCAATTATTACTACCCTCTAATACAGATGAGAATGGTAAGGCTTTAAGACATTAAGAAAATCCCTACAGGTCACACAACCAGAAAGTGATAGAGGCAGATTTCAAACCAGGACTTGCCTTGCTCCAAAGCTATCATTGTTTCATTAATAATAGGCCATCTCTCTGAAGTGAGGTAATGCCCATCTAATGTCATTTTATGACTTTCTGCAGGAAAAATGTCACCCTATTCTTCTTACAGATTTCCTTCTGAGTTTTGGAAATGCCTGAATTCAAAAATTTGAACCACATTAAGCAAATATACTCTGTTATATATGTTTGCATTGAATGTTGCAAGTACAAATGAATAATTGCAAAGTTTTGGACTCTTTAGGAAATAAACATTAGAACATGCATGGAGTGTTCGCAGAAAGAATTAGGGCTTTCAAGTGAGATATGAACTCATATTTCATACATGTCCCTGTTTTGAGAGAGCAGGTGGGGGCCTCTTTCTATGAAGGGAAATAAAAAGATCTTGGCAAAAAGAAATGCTTTACAGGAGAGAAATTGAACATAATTAATGGTCACAGATTAAGAATTGGAGTTTAAAAGGAAAACCAATGTTTGCTGGTATTTTTTTTCCTCTAAATAACATCCAGCAATAATAAGGCTTTGAGGAACCTCAGAGGCAAAAGAAAGACAAAAATAATAGCTTTTCTCTAGTTATAAATAAAAATGAATGCTTGGATGACAATTGCTGATAGCATTTAATTAGGGACAAATAAAATTAATTTGTACTCGCATTCAAGAGTATGTACTATTTTAACCTTTGTTTTAGCTTCGATATAATCTTTCTTGAGAAGAAAAACACAAGTTAATTAATATGAACTGTTTCTCCAATCAAGTTTAACATTTCAATTTAAGGGAACTAATAAGCACAATTGTCTTTCTAGTCCAGATTGTCTCGTTTTTCTTCTTTTGTAGAATGTTTCCAAATCTTCCCTAAGCTTTTTAAAACAGGACCTACATTTCCCTGGAGGTGGCTGAACAAAATTTTAGACCAGAGTCTAACCTCGACTTTGTTAAATCATTTTAATAACCAAAATTTTATAATAAGTCAATATAAACATCTCTATGTTCTCACAAACAAATTCTTCCAAGTAAATACCAATTGTATGTCAACTTAAAAAGTGGTGTAAATAGCACCTCTAATCCAAATGGAACTAAAGTCCTCTCTTTAGAAATGTTGGTGTTCATTTTCTGGCTCTATTAGTCATAAATAGTTCAGTAAATGCTAAATTTCAGTGTAATGTTTGCAAATGGAAGAAAAATTGACCCAACTCTGTCTACCTGACCAGAATAGTTTGAGAATTTAATCAGATAATAGATAAAGGAACAGTTTTAATAAGTTACTATCAGTATCCCTTGTGTTTGTCCATAAAACTATCCATTAGAGCCAGAAACAATTTGTCTGTATTAACTATGTAGAGGTAATATCTTACAGGCTTTTCTTTCATTAAAGTGTTTACATCAGGAAAGTCATCTTGGGCTTGCTGGTGACCATAAAGCACTCCAGCTTTTCCAGTCATTAGGAAGATGGTCGCATTATGAAAACAATAATTTAGAGATGAGTATATTTAAAATAATAAAGTAAATGAGAGTTGTTCTCAGAAAACTATTTTGAGTAACACTATCCAGGGGTCCTTGGTTCTGAAAACCAGGGCAATCGAAAGCACAAGCAGCAGAAGGCATTTTCTTAATTTGGTACACAATGGTTCCTTGAAATGGTACAAAAACCATGTGTAGTTATGATCAGTTTTAAGAGGACAGAAATTGATGCTCACCCTGTTCTTGGGGACAAGAGATGAGAAACCACCTCAATGACCCAGTTTAAATATTCCCTGCCTGACAACGGAGCTGTCGGCCAGTTACAGTGACAAGAGTTTAGTGTGATTTTCCATAATTCAGATGTCAGCTAACCACCCTATTCTTAAGTTTTACGTAGGTTGATGTGGAAGTCACAGATGTTGTGAGACTTCTGTCTGAGTTCATTAAGGATGCTATCTAACAAAATACCAGAGACTTGGTGTCTTAGAAACAACAGGAATGTATTTCTCACAGTTCTGGAGGCTGGAAGTCTGACATCAGGATGACATCATGGCCAAGTGATGGCCCTCCTCTGGCTGTTAGACTTCTCATTGTATCCTCACATGGAAGAAGGGACTAGGAAAGTCTCTGGGGTATCTTTCTAAAGAATGTTATCCCATTCATGACAGCTCAACCCTCATGAGTTAAGCAACTTCCCAAAGGCCCCGCCTCTTAATACCATCACACTGGGGGGTAAATTTTCAACATACGTATTCTGGGGGGTGGGGGACACATTCAAACCACAGCACCTTCCAATGCCTGCCTCAGGTGTGCTATAGGACATTCATTCTTACAGTTCCAAATGGATTTATATTCTTGTTATGCTGCGCTTTTGCTTTCCTTTTGTGGGTAACCAACCATAATTCTTTTTCATCTGCTCTGAAATTCATAAGTTAAGGACATTACCTGCTTTGCTTTGAATCGAAGAACAGAAAGTCATACCCAGCATTTGTGACATAGCATTCTTTAGTGAGCTTGGCATGTCGAGGCTTTTCTACTTATTATAAAACATTCCTCACTGTAGAGCTCTCTCAGCCATGCCATCACGTTGCTAAGTTCCATGTGTCCTTCAAGACATCCCATTTAAATACCCTGGATTTATTACTCAGAACTATCTTGTCGTATGTCCACCATCCAATGACTCACTCTCACTCGCATGCTTTGTTAGAGCCAAACATCCTCAGTTCTATGTCTCAACTTCTTGTGTGTTTCAATATTAGTTTATTGTGGTAAGAAAACTTAACACAAGATCTTCCCTCCCAACAAGTTTCCAACTGTACAATGTAACGTAGGTACAAGCTTGCACAGCAGACCTCCAGATTTTGCCTCACTGAAACATCATACCTGTTGATTAGTAATCCCCAATCTCTCTCCCTCATGGCTCCTGGTGACACCATTCCACTCTCTGATTCTATGAATTTGACTATGTTAGATACTTCATGTAGGGGTAATACTACATTATTTATCTTTCTGTGACCAGCTGTTTTCACATAAGATGATACCCGCAAGGTTCACCCAAGCTGCTGAATGCTGCATGTCACCTTTAGAGGCACAGCAGGGCTGGGAGACAGGACAGGTTTGTCTTTCTCCTTCCTCTCCAGGTTCTGTAACTGGAAGACATTTATTTTCCTTCTCATATAAACTATCACACACTTGTTTCCTTTCTCAGAGAAGAAATGTGACTCAATTTATCATCGACTTTTCTTTGAATTTTGTTTTAGATTTACAGAAAAAAATTTGTGAAAATTGTGCATAGTTCCCTTAGGCTCCACACCTAATTTCCCCTATTATTAACACCTTACATTAGTACATTTGTCAAAAGCAATGAACCTATATCATTACATTATTAATGATAAAAATTCATACTTTCTAAGTCTTTAACAAATGTCCTTTTTCTATTCCAGAATCCCATCTAGGTTACCATCTTGTTCCAATTAGTTTAGTTGTTAAATAAACAAACAAAAAATTCTAATGTATTTCTTGATATAGTTTCTCAGAAACTCCAAAGTATTCTCAAAACCACGACAATAACAAAAAAGTCCCAGAAAACCAAAACTGTAGCTTTCCTGGGATTATAAATCTGAGATGGGTTTTCCATATCATTCTCTCTAGTTATCCATTTTACTAGTGATGACACAGGGGCCCAGAAAGCAGGTGGGCTCTTGCCCAAGTTCCATTGCATGTCAGTGATGGATTGGGACTGGAACCCTTGATGGCTATCACTCACCATATATTCACGTAAATTTCCAACCTTAGGAGTCCGGCCATACCTGAAATGGAAGACAGAAAATTCCCACCTGACTCTCTTGCAGCTAGGGTTGGAGCACGTGACCTGGGTTCTTTGGGTTGGACTTGGGTTTGGAAATAAGCAACATGAGGAGATGACATCTGGAGACAGAGCCAGCTACTCCTTTAGGCAGGGTGACATTGGGACTTCTAACATCCACTCCTCACAGGTGCCTGAGTGAGAGTCAGGTTTGTCCTAGAAGAGCCATGATGGTGTGATCATACATGGTGCCTGCCTCTACAGTGAAGCCCACTGTCTGATCATCCTGAGTGTACTTGGTATTACCTAGTATCCATTAAGACATTTCTTCTCTGTATAAATAATGAAGAGATTCTAGTGTTTGCAAGTAAGAATTCGGACCAATAAAACTGGAATTATCAGAAAACTCTCTCATGATTAGTTTCATTTCTATTATATAATTCATCTCCCAAAGTTTAATTTGTAGAAAAGTGGTAATAGTTTTGAGTGTTAACTCCTTCCTTTCATTCCACTTATCCTTAAAGGAAAAAGGAAAATGTGTTGGTACCTACAGTCATTTGTTAAGGCTGTCATAATACAGTACCACAAACTGAGTGGCTTAAAAATAGAAATTTATTATCTCAGAGTTCTGGAATCCAGATGTCCCAGATCAAGGTCTTGGGGAGATTGATTGCTTTTTAGGACTGTGAGAGAGAATTTTCTCCAAGCTCCTGTCATTCCTGATGCTTTGCTAGCAATCCTTGGTATTCCTTTGTTTGTAGAAGCATCACCCTGACCTCTGTCTTCATCCTCACATGGCATTCTCCCTGTGTGTGTCTGTATCCAGATTTGCTCTTTTAATTAAGATACCAGCCATATTGGATTAGAGCCTATTCTAATGACGTCATTTTAACTTGATTACCTTTTAAAGACCCTGTCTCCAAATGAGGTCACATTCTGAAGTACTGGAGATTAGACCTCAACACATGAATTTGGGGGACACACAATCCAACCTGTAGCAGCACCCCTGACTGGATGATCAGCTTACTGAAAGCTAACTCATGCAAGGTCATAAACACTACTCTGAAGGGACTGACATCCAGGTAAGTACAGTCTCTAGCTCAACCAGTCAGGATGAAGAGTATTACTATGACCAAAAATGAGTTGAGAGACAGAGAAGCTAACCGATAGCAGTTATTAGGTATGAATCTGCTGTTATGAGTCCAAATATTCTAGCAAGTTTTGATTGACAATGTCTCAAAGGTCTAGAATCTAAGTAAGTGATTCAGTTGGCTTCAGTCACATTTAGTCAAAATAAGGAAATATAGACTAATGATTGAGAAAAGTCAGTGTTAACTGAGATCCCTCTTGAATTTTCTGTCAAGGAGTCAGAGTCCAGATCAGGCTTTGGACAAGGCAGGAGGGTCTCTGTAGGTAATAATGACATTCGCATTCCTTCAGTATCTTCCCAGAGAGAAACTGATCACATTTCCTCCTCCTTCCTTGGTCCTCCTGCTCTGCATGGAATCAATCACCAAGCCTGTCAATGCCACCTCTTTACTACCACCCATGGCCCTCCTTCCTTTCAAATCCCTATTGCAGGGCTATATTGCACACCCTCATTTGCTATTTAAACTGTGACAATAACCTTATTGTATTCAAGTATCTTATGGCTGCACTTTTATTTTGTCTGCTTTTACATTTAAATCTTTGTCTATTTGGTATTTATTTTGAGTGAGAAGTAAAGAAGTGATCTCAATTATTTTTCCCCTCTAATGTCTTGCCAATTGTCCCAATACAATTTATTGAATAATCCATACTTCTACACAGATTTCAATGCTGCCATCACCATAGATTAACTTTCTATATGTTTTTGGCTCTAATCTGGTTCTCCTTCATTCATCACTTTACCAGTTTCTATATTGATTCCTATGTTAATTGGAGAAGATTTATGATCTCTACTTATGACATTACAGCTATCTTTTAATACACCCCCATTTTGGAGTTTTCTTTCTTATTGTATATTTGTTTTTAAGATAAACTTTAGAATAATTGTGTGAATTTTGAGAATCACTGAGACTTTAATTGGACATGCATTGAATTTGTGGATTGAGGATGGGCTGTCACCCTTACAACACTAAGCACCCTTCATCTCCAGCCAGGTAAGCTCTTCGCTTGCTAATTTTCTCATGTCCCACTAAATAAGTTCTTTTAGGTCTCATCAGAAAAGAATCCTATGTATTTTTATTAAGTTTATTTATATTTGTTTGACACTATTTCAATTGTGAATGGAATTTTGTGTTTCTATTTTCGTTTTGTTTTTATTAAGAGAAAACTAATGCAATGTATATATTCTATATCTGTTAAGATTACTGAATTTATTGTAGGTGCTGTTGACTCAGGTCTTGTTAGGTTTTCCAGGAATGCCATCATATCATCCTCATGACATTATTTTTTCTACCTCGGTTAGAGTTTGACCTCAAAAAACAGAAAACATAAAAGAACAGAGAGGGCGACCACATAAAAACACAATGTTTTTAAATTAAAAAAAAATTTAATGTTTTTTAATTTATTTTTGAGAGATAGAGACAGACAGCCAAAGCAGGCCCCAAGCTCTGAGCTGTCAGCACAGAGCCCGGCATGGGGCTCGAACTCATGAACTGCGAGATCATGACCTGAGCCGAAGTTGGATGCTTAGCCGACTGAGCCACCCAGGTGCCCCAAAAACAAAAATTAAAATCTGAAATTTAAAAAATAATTTCATTAATTTTATACTAAGAGCTATAACAATTTTTTAAAGGCAACTATGTCAATGGAGAATTGAACAAAGGAGATAAATAATTAATTCCAAAACATGAATCACAAATAAAAAATCTATGAAAAGACATTCAACCCCATAGGTAAAAGGAAAATATGAAAAATAAAATAAGATATTTTGTAGCCTATAATATTAATAGAGTTTAGAAGTATCAGCATCAGTGACTATGGGGGTTAAGGAAAAGGGCATTCTCATATAGTGCTACAGGAAATTAAAACTGGTACAAATTTTTGGAGGAGAATTTAACAATAAGACACAAATTTATATTGTACATCCCCTTCACTCAGACTGACTTTCCAGTTAATTTTCCCCTGCAACTTACTCAGGAAAGTATATAATGACACATGCTCAAAGGATGTTCAACACAGCATTTTTTATAACAGCAAAGTAAATGTCCATCCATAAGGGATTGGTTAAATGAATGATACTACATGCATGTAACGAGCTACTCTGTAGCCATTTAAATAATAGTGTAGTGTAGAGCTATATTTACCCACATATTAAAACATTCAGAACATTTTACACAGCAATAAAATATCATGTTTATTATAATCCTATTTCTTTTAAAGTTATTTTTAATAATAATCCATTTGGGCTGCTAGAATAGATGACCATAAACTGAATGACTTATAAACAACAAACATTCTTTCTTACAGTTCTGGAGCCTGGAAAGTCCAAAGATTATGGTGCTAGAAGATTTGGGATCTGGTGAGAACCCTATACCTAGATGACCATCTTTTGCTGTAACCTCCCATGGTGGAGAGGCAAGGGAACTTTTTCAGGCTGTCTTTGAAAAGGGCACTAATCACCTCTTAATATCATCACCTTCAGGAGTTAGCTTTCAACATATTCAAATGTCCATATGAATTCAAATGCCCATATGAATTTAGGGCAGGGGAGAAAAATATTCAGACCATAGCCAATACTCATGTAAGGTTCCAAAACTGTCACTCCTATTTAAAATCAATTTAATGTCTTTTCATTGGGACACTATTCAAACTCTTTAGAGTGTCCCACAATCCACCTCCTGGCTGCCCTGGTTTAATCTGCCTTTCCTTTTCTCTGCAATATTCAGTCATGACATCGTCCCTTCCTTATTTTGCTCAGACAGACTGTTGTCTCTGGATGCCCCAAGCTCTTTCTCACTCAGTGCCTGTGCCTGCTGCTTCCTCTGATGGAGCTGTTCTTCCCTAGCTTGTGCATCCATCATGTCTCCGTTGAAATATTCCTCATCAAAGCCTCCTTCTCCTGTTCTATGGAAATTTCCCCGGTCTGTATCAGTGCACACTTTTTCTCCCCACAAGGCACTTGTTACAACCTTCAATTGTTTATGTGTTGAGTTGTTTTCCTGTTTATTATCCACCTCTGTCACTGTCCTAGAAACACAATGAAACCAAGGACCATAAAATTTCTCATTCATCACTGCCTGACACTGTTAAATGACCAATAAATATTTTTAAATGAATGAATACACGTGAAGAAATGATCTGTAGATATTCTCTGAAATGTCAGCAATGCTTATCTCTGGTTATTGAGATTTGGACAATTTTTAAATTTCTTCATATACTTCTTATGCATTTCTGGATTGATAGTATAATGATTGTGTTTCTAATTTTAAAAATCTCTCTTCATTTATTTACACAAACATGCATATAAATGTGTGTAGACATGAATATACACAGAGAGTGTGTATGTTTATGTGCACTTGTGTGTCTAGTTCTTAAATGTGCACCTGATCGATAGTCCTCCATTGCTTGACTCACCGTCACTTACAGAATACATTTTGAACACTTTAGTGTGACATTCAAGTCGTTTACAAAACTGCTTCAACGTCCCATTTAAGTCTTATTTTTTTCTAGATTAATTCATCCTGACGGGTCGCCTTGGGCTCCAACCACAGGGGAAAGCATCCCTGTGCTGGATGACACATTGCACCCGTAACTCTCTGAGCCTGCACACAGTCCATCTTTTTATGCAATGCTCATTTCTATGCTCTCTGCTGGGTAAATTCTCAACTTAGTAATAGCAATAGGGTGGCAGTGAGGTCTGTAAAAATTTGGTTCCTAGTTATCTGGATAGTTGATTCCACCTCTAGAGTGGAAGCACCCTAAGCCCGGGTACCTTGCCATAGTCAACTATGACTCTGCAGGCCAGACAGTGGCTGTTTCAGGAAGCGTTTTTGAATTAAGTTACAAGTAAATTTTATAAAGACAATGTTCAATTAGTATTTTTTATAATAATTTTCACCCAGTCAGTGAACCAGAACGACAACAACCATATTATTATCTGGCACTGCTTCTCCAGGTTGGAAATTAGGAAGGGCTCAGCTGGGCAATTTTGGCACAGGGATTCTCGTGTATTTGTAGTTAGGCAGCAGGTGGAACTAGAATGGGGGCACCAAGCAGCTGGATTTGTCATCTTTCCCTCACTGTGCAATCTTCAGGCCTCTCTGCATCATTTCTCAGTGCGGATAATGGCATATAGTACTTATATGTCAATATACCACTGGTTGGTCTATTTGCCAACAGTCTGGATTTCCTTACAGCATGGCAGTTTCAAAGTAGAACTCTGCTCACACAAAAGCTCCAGATTCCAAGGACAAACGTCCCAGCTAACACAGTACATGCTTCCTTGTCTTCTGTGATCTAGCCCCAGAAGTCGCCTCTGTGACTTCCTGTTGGTCAAGAGCTAAGAATGAGGACAAAAGCCAGCTGGGGTCATAGATCCCAAATGTTGATGGAAGACTGTCAAAAAATTGGGGAAGATGTTTTCAAGTCACTGCAGAGATTCTCATCAAGGGTACCTGCACCCCCTGCAAAACCTTTTACTTACAGCCCAGATAAAGAATCAAAGGATCTGAGTATTTCACAGGCTGAAATTATTAACACTTAATGCAAGAACTATGTTCTCAGCTTAAAATGAGTGCATTCTTCTTGTTTTTCCAGCCTGTTTAGATGGAAACAAACACAAGTTTTAAAAAAAAAAGAACCCTGAAAATGATGATAAGGAAAAATACAGCTTTGATGTTTATAATTTTCAACTGATGTAGAAGTTGCCAATTTCTGCTTTTATCAGTTGTTGTGTTCTTACCTTAGACGCACTGAAATCAAAGAGTTCTGTTAAAGAGTCTCTTTTTGAATCTGGAAGTTGCTACTCAGGTAAATGTACTGAGACTTAACTCCAAACAGGCATCATAGATCTTACGAGATGCAGGAATTTTAGAGTTCTCTGAATCCAAAGTGGGTCCACAAGCTCTTTTCTCCATTCCTTATACCAGAGACATGACTCCAGCAGACTGGTGGAGAGCACATCTGGAGTATCTTTTCTGAGAAATGGGAGATCCCACCTCAAGCTAGAAGTTCAGCCAAATTTGGGGCTTCAGAATGGCAAAGGGGACTTGAAAATCAGAGAAATTGGAAGCATTGAATTTTGCCAAGAGAGGACTCAAGGGATGAAACAAATCTCATCATTGCATTTTTAAAAACTACATAGATAGATTTCTGTATTTACTTTTTGGAGGGCTATGATATGGAAGAGGGATTCAACACCCAAATATTCTCTAACCTCTCATTTGTGTGAAGCCCTGAAACTGACTCCAGTTGGCTTCGAAGAGCGTGCAGTCTGGCTGGTTGGGGAATGGGATGGGAGGCCTGGAATGGGAAGAATGGATAGGATAATGGGGAATGGAAAGTCTTAGGAGTGTTGAGTATATCAGGAGGGATGGTGAAGGCTAGAGAGTATGCACAGCCCGTGTTCCATGCATGATACATGCGTGTATGCAAGCCAACTTTGCACTGAGAAGGTACACAACATGGGAGACATGGATACACCTCAGAGAGCTCATCTACACCAAATCAAACCATACTGTCTTGAATCAGAATAATCATCTCAACACTTCAGTGCTACCATTAAGAACATCCCTATTGCCATCCCATTGAGAACTAAATGAAGTCTTTCATGTCTTTTTATTTTCTTCAAATAAAGGCAACTTACTAAACTTATAACTGAGCAAGATATGGTTTTCCACCTTTAGAAAGCTCCCCAAAATGTTAATAAATCAAAAATGAATAAAATAAGCATTTATTTTTTAGTTATTTTATCTAGGATCAGGTTCATAGGGAGAATTAGACTGATAAAAATCAGTCTGTGGTTGGCAGACCTACTGTGTACCGGGCATTATGCACAATATCACTTGATTCACCTTCAGAATTGTTTGCAATATGTATTATTTTTCTAATTTTGTGTTGAAAAACTGACCTTGAGAGGTTAATCAATTTGTCTGAGGTTATACATTATGGATAGTGTATCTGGGATCTAAACATAGGCCTGTTTTGACTTCCATGTGTTTTTTTTTTATTATAATACACCATTTATAGTTTTTGGTACTTGACAGAAAAACTTGGTTTAATTCATATGCATAGAAGGATATAAGTAAATAGATGATTTTTTTCTTTCTTCTAATTTTATTTTTCATTTAAAAAATGGCATTGTGGTGTGGAAAGAACATCCACATTTGAGTTCTGGCTTCACTGTTCATTGGCACTGTGTCCTTGGGTAAGTCACTCATTTTGCCTTTTTGAGCCTATTTCTTCATTTTAATAATAGAAGTTAATAACTTCTCTGCCCATACCTTGAGATTATTATGAGATTAAGATAAAACTATATACAAAAGCATGTGGAAAACTGATGACTCCAGATATCTCTCCATTGAGATATTGCCCTTGTTAGTCATTTAAACATCGGCTGGATCTATTTCTGGCCCATGGGCCCCTTTGAGGGCTTGGTTTTCAAGAGATGCATTGTTGATTGTAGATAGAAAGGTGTGTGGAGAGATACTGTGTGTCTCCATTCCCACAAACATGAGCCTTTACAAGAGCTCATTTTCCTTTGGGTCATTTCCAACATCGAGATTGTTTGAGATCCTTGAAGGGTGTCCTGCCATATGCACTGGGTGACCTGCAGTGACTCAGGGTTAAGGCAATTTCCTTGCACCCCACTTCACCATGGATCCAGGCCTCAGTTCATAGAGTTAAATGTGCTGAACCTGGCAAGAGACGGAGTAGATCATGTGGCCATTGTTAACTCTAGTGACAGGAAAAGTGTATTTATTCATTTATCCTTCGTGCCGTTGTTCATTGATATGGTAAACTTTTCTTGAGTGCTTGGGAACTTGGTACACAGAAGAAAGAAAAAACAAATTTGAGAATAAAGGTAAATGAGGTCTCATCCCCAGGTGGGATACAGTCTCCATCATACTACAGGAGACAGATATGCAAAGATGTCTCAGAAAGCATCATGACACTGATAGGCATTCTTGGAACTACGACACTAGTCCAGGAAGGTTGAAGCGAATCAGCCTGGTTTCGGGTCTTACTTGATGAAGAGAATCCAGCCTAGAGGCAGGAAGTCATGTAAATCCAAGCATGTTCCTTGAGCTTCATCTAAAATAAAAATCAGGAAACCATATTTGGAACAAGATATATACAAAATGGGGGACCTGCACAAGAAGCATCACTCAATGTGAGCAAGACTCACGCTGGGTCTTGACAGCACTTAAAACCACTCATGACTGTCATTGCATACTGGAGGTCACACACAAGAGCTTCTTAGTATGGACCTGACACTCCAAACAAGCGAACAACATACCACAGAAAATAACTGATTAAAGTTAGAGAGTTGTGTCTTCTAGTATTCATTGGTCTTATCTAGTTCTGAGCTAATCCTGTTTTTTGATCACAGCAGAGAGAAGGAAATTTATTTTCTTTTTTGCTTGCTGGATAAAGGGCATAATCACAAAGATGAGAAGACTGGGGTTCACCAGGACATTGACTTTAAAAGATGCACCCTGATATCTAGTCAGGGACAGGAGATGAGGTAGATAGATCCATAGAGCTGGCCTGGGGCTGGGACATTAAGCTGGACTTACCAAAATAGGAAGATATGGGAGAATATAAAGGCTTAGCTTCAGTTTTTAGAATAAATGGCAATAATAATGATAATATTAATTATAACATAATAATATAATAACATATTTTATTAATTTAATATAATTATATATAACTATACATATAATTAAATAATATATTATATAAATTTAAAATATTAATATAATATAATATATTAATATTATTAATATTATTATTAATTATAATATAATGATATAATAATATCATTATTGCTAGTATTTTAAAGACTGCAGCTGAAATTATCAACTAATTTTTTTCAGATGCATACTATTAAAAGTACCGAGAATAAATTGGAACTTAGGTCAGACACTGGCTGGTTGGGTGACATCATGAGGAAATGCCAAAAAGTACTTGAATTTCTGTTGGAAGACACAGGGCCCCTGCATGGCTCCCCCCATCTTACATGCACCTGAGAGCAGGTGTCTGGAGGGTGGGGTCTAGGAAAAGGTAGTCACTATGTGTAAGCCCTAGAGAGACATGAGCAGAAAAAGAAGAAAACAAACAAACAAACATAACCAGACTCAACAGACTCAACAGAGAATCTTGCAGAGGCTCAGGAACATCTGGAAAGAGGAAACCTACCTGCTCCTGTATAGTCCTTGGAACACACCTGTGGTTTTCCCTGATAGCTCACAGTCATGCAGTTTGCTCCTGGCATTTCTGAGAAAGTGACCCAGACTCTACTCTCTCACCATACAGCCTTAAGCAAGCCATTTAGTCCATCCCATCCTTGGGTTTCAATTGGTAAAATAAGGACAATGTACTCTTTCTTGCAAGAATGTGAAGAAGATTAAAGACAGTAGGTGAAAAGCGTTAGCTAGTAAGTTCTGGGTTGACGAAAATCACTGGTTTTCTCTTCCCTGTTATTTCTTTTTGCAGCACCATGAGGAATAAAGTTGCAGGCAGTGGGAAACACATTGCTGAGAATCTTCTTCTACATTTTCCCAGAATTGGGTGAGGTTTCAGGCTCAGAAAGTGTAATGTGTTTTTCCGGTCTTCCTGGATGGAGCAAATCTGAACTGGCCTTTTCAGGGCACCTGGAATTCTCTGTGGCCCAGAGGGTGATTCACACAGGCCCTGGACTGGGGCAGCTCCTTGCTGCTCCACATACAAATATAATGATTCGGATAAGTATCTTTTCTATCAAAGTATTACAAGACTGTGGGATTTCATTTGCATGCCCCTGATGATCTCATTATACACTACTTTATCTCCCCTTTTCTATCTGTCCCTAGTTAATTGGGTCCTATGGTATTAAGTTGCCTGAAAAGGCAGTTTCTGCTCCTGAATTTCTGATTTTGGCTTACAAGTGAGTTGGTGCAGATATAGTGATATTATATGTAGATAGTAAGCACAGGAGGCTTCCAAGAGGCCTTATCTCCTTCCTTAATATCTTTCAAGTCAACCTTTTGTGGTTTTATCTGCCTATGCATGGCGCTCAAATACGGGCAGTGAGCCTACAGCCACCTCCCCTCTTCATTAAGCCGCTTCAGTTTCAACCTCCCCATCAAGATGTTCCATCCCGGTAAACATTTGGCCTCACCCGCCTTTTTTATTTCCGGCTGTCCATTTGAAAAACAGTGCCTGCCTATCTGCTTCTCCCATCTTGCAGAATCAGCAGGATGAGCCGGTGCTTCCTGTGGGCCGAAGACTCAACACCAACCTTCCACCAGAGGTGCTGAATCCGCACAGCTGGCCAAGTTCAGCAGATGGCTGGCAGGGGACCCAGCCTGAGATCAGGCTGGCTGAGAAGTCACAGTCATGGAATGTTCTCCAGGCACCCCCAGGGAGTGAGTTCCAGCTTAGAAGAGAAGCTCAGAAGAGGAAGCCACATGGAAGATGAGAAGAATGCAGGGGGAATAAATGGGGGAACATGGGAGGAGCATGCTGAGTCCCCCCTAGACCCAGGCCTTGTATGACTAGTGAAAAATATGCTTATTCCCAATTCTGGAAATATTCATCATCTTTTTATTTTCTCAGAAAATGCTCTGTCCAAGAACTTGCAGAGGTGTATCAAGTACCCCCTCCCTTGAGGACCCTCTCTTGAGATACAACAGGCTCCCCATTTTCTCTGCACCCTCACCATGCTCACTCAAACTTATCTGTCAGTGGTCAGCTTGGGGGGACTCTCCCTTCATCTGTAGTCACTCACACACTGACAGTTTGCTGTATCTTAACAAATGCCACATTGTCAACATGCCTGTTTTTTCTACCTGAAGTCAGACTCTCTAGTTTATTTATTTCTGCATATTTGATGCAAGACTAGTGAAAAGTGGAGAGACCCACCAGTGCAGTGACTGATCCTACAGGGATCACAGTGTCGTGGATTTTGTGACAAAGGGCTTTAGCAGGGTTATCCAAGTGATGTGAATGGCACCTTGAGTCATTCAGGGTTCTTGGTGAGCCAGACACCATTCCTGACAGACTGTCAATTTGAAACAGAGTTTTGTTGACAGCATGCAAACATATGTGAATACAGATGAACAAAGAAATGAATGAATGATTGTCACTGAATTTCCTAATTTACCATGAAACCTGTCAAAAGAGAAGAGAAGACAGTAGTTCCAATAAAGCACCAGTTGGAAAACTCTGGTATAGGTTAGTAAAAATTTACAAGTGCAAGTCTCACCGAGTAACATAAATAAAATGGAAAAAAAAAAAGAAAAATCTTGGGTTTTCTTGGATTATGGTTACATGCTTGGATCAGGTCATTTCTATGTGATACCAAATGTGTGCATGAAAATCCTTTCTTTACCCAAAAGACAATTTTTTGGTATTTGAACTTGACAGATAAATTCTGCCCTCCTCCCCCACCAGTGTTGCAGGAACATTGCAATTAATTTCTGGAGGTTGTGCTTAGCATGGATGATGCTTCAGAACAACATGTGTGCCTGGAGAGTGGGCACCTGGGTTCTTGTTACATAACAAAATGACAGTAATAAAACAAACAATGATGGGCCTGAGTCACTGCTCAACAGGCTTACTGGTACACTTACAGTCATCAATATCCATAGGACACTGATGGGCACATCACTCCAATTATTAAAGGCCTCTATTTTTCTCAGAGCAATTTAAGAAAAAAATACCACAGTAAACAAGTGCTTTGGAAAAAACTCCCTCTAGTTGAATTCCTTTATTTTTCTGTAAGCATTCACTCATTAGTTCTAGAAAAAAAATCCATCTATAAAATCGGCAAGTGTCTTTGGAAATACACCTCTTTTTTGAAACCTGTTTACTGAAAGAAGAATAAAGTAACACAATTGTCTGGCTAAATGAATACCCATAACAAAGATAATTGGAGCGTTCTTATGTATTTCCTAAACTATTTCTCCTCCAGTTTTTTTGTGGCCAACCTTGGAATCCACAAAAGCCAACTGTTGGCTTTTCAGTCTTTTTATGACACAGGATTACAGTAAACATAGTTGTTGTGCACAGTCTTTATATTTTCCCATTAATTCATTCACCTGGCAAATATTTTTTGAGATCCTCTATGTTCCAGACACTCTTCTGGACACTTAAAATGCTATGATGAGCCAAAATGATGCAGTTCTGGCCATAATGAAGCTTATAGGGAGGGAAAGGGATGTAGTTGTATAAAATATAATGACATATTAAAAATATAATCACACAATTGACTAATGGATTACCATCATAATATGGTACATAATATGGTATAGAGTGGTATATAGGTACATAATATGGTACAGAGGTCAACATCAAAGTGTTACAAGGGGACATGGCTAACTGGACAGCCTAGGCCCATTCCTCTGAGATGATATATATCTGCTGGAATCTAAAGGGTTAATCATTTTAATAGGCAATCAGTGTTGAAATAAGTGTTCCACTATAGGGCTAAGGAACAGCATTTGTGAATTCCTCTGGGTAAGGAATTTTTTTCGTATCCATTCATTTGTGTATATACGCAACAAATACTTTTTGAGCCACCAAATACTTTCCCAATGCAATTCTGTACCAGTCTTCAGGAGTCAGAGATCAGTGGGGCAAACAGAGGAACCAGGATCTGTCTCAGCCCTGAAGAGTATCACAGTCTAGTAGAGATCAAGGAACCAGACCAGGGTCCCATCTCAGGGACATCCTTTCCATCCTTATCAATCTGAAGGGGCAATGCAGGGACAGAGACTGAATTCTAGCAGCTTGATTAGTTGCTGTCCCTGGACACGGTGACATAATACCAGCCCATTCCCACTGGCTAGTGTTGTCAACTCCAATGCTACCCCTTCTTTATGGAGGGGCTGCGGGGGCTCTCAATAAACAGACCCTTAGACCTACCTGTAATATATGTTCCCACGCAGAGACTTACCTACTCTCCCAGCTAGGCACAAACAAGATGTCCTGAAGCAGAGAATGGGTGTATTCCAGGTTGGTCGATGCTGGTTCATGTGCTGAGAAGCCCCAAGGACCCGGAAATAACACGAGTCAGCTAGGAGACTCTAAGAGTACCAAAATCGTGCCCTCGTCAGGGTGGGACTGTTACCTCCTTGATCAGTCTCCAGATTATATTTCAGGCGTCAAATCTTGGAAGAACACCAGCTTTCAAGACCAGTCCATTAGCCATCAGTTTCTTCCTCCTATCTTTTGAGATACTGATAAAACTTAGAGTAACAATCTGAGCCCCTTTTTTCAGCAAGGATTTGGAACAAAATCACGGTATGCTTAATGTTGGGTTCCTGGCAGGGATTAGTGCTGGTCATTCCTGCAAACCAGACTCTGCTGGTACAGGGCTCTGTCACCACTGCCCACCTGTGACCTCCCTTGTGGGTGCATGCCTGGCCCCACCCATGGCTACTCACTCTTAATTTTCTGCATTGTGCCTACTGACCTGCGTCTAAACACATGGGCAACTAGAGAGTTAAGGTTGCAGTTAAATCAAAGGACAAAACTAGCTAACACATACCAAGGGCTGATTCTGCTGGTCTATGTTGAGAGCACAGCTTGTATTAACTTATTATGTTTCCACAGTCATACCAAGTATCATTATCCCCATTTAATTGATAAGAAAACTGAGGCACAGGGAGGTTAAGTAATTGGCCAAGATCACCCAGCAAAAAGCGGGTGAGCTGAGAATTAAACTCAGGTAGTAGAACCTCAGATCTACATTCTTAACAGCCCTACCTCACTGCCAGGACTTTGGCCAGCATTTATGATGAAGCCTGGGACTCTGGTTTACCTGAGGCTGGCTTGTTATGGGCTTAGTGAATGTTTTAGCTGGGGTTTCCATCATGGCGAGGAACAGAGACTCACTCAAACTAACTTAGGGAGGAAGAGGTTGGATGGTTTAAGGATGAATATAAGTTGGAGGAAAAGACAGGCCCTCATGAACAGAAGTCGTTGTGGCCTCGCTGAGAGTGCAGACCGAGCATGCGTGCAGGTCCAAGGGACAGCAGGCAGCTGGGCGGTGCAATTCACAGGTAGGTGCTTGCCCTCTGTGCTGCCCTGTCTACCTCCCATCTACCCTTTGTCTGCTACACTCTCACCCCCTACCTTCATCCTAACACCGTTGGCTCTGGGCTTATTGCTTCTGCTCATTCATACCGGACCCCTCCCAACCTGGGGTGTGCACTGCCGCAGACAGAGCTGTGGATGCCCACGTGTTCCCTCGCCCATGCTGTGCTCACCTGCAGGCCAGACAGACAGGATCTCTCAGAGGCTGACAGCATCCTTCCTCAAGCACAAACATCTCCCTGCTTGTCTGCCTATAGGGGCACCCCAAGGGGACTGTAGCACCCTCTGGGGCACCCCATCCAACTTGAGTCAAGAGTTAAGAGATGAGTACTCTAGCTGTTCATAGGTGGGTCCATTAGAGCCTCCTCAGAGGGTGCCCAGGAGCAGGAGGACAGGTAGGAGCACTTCACGAAGGGACAGCAGGGATCCAGACTTATTTATGCAGATCAGGAACCAGAGGTGTGGGCTGGTGCTTAGGAATCCCAGAGCCAGTGTGTGAGCAGAATTAGATAGAGTTCACCACAGTCACTCTTCCCCTGTCTCCCTTAGGCACTGAGGGAGACAAGGTCCACATGTCAAGGACTCAATCGTTGCAGGCATTAAGTAGACTGAAATTAATACCTGGTATCGCTTTCAACTGAAAACCAGCGGATAAGTAAGCCAACACACAAGAGCCTGTTTGCACGCGACGGATGCCACATGACCCCTTTGCTGTATTCTCTGAGCAAATGTACCCCAAAGCCCTGCCACAGAATCAGCAAAGTCCTTCCCTAGATCTGTCTTTAAACTCCAGTTTGGTGCCAAGAAAATGGTGTAAAACCAATCGTTTTTGCTTGAAGAGCATTCATGACTTTGAGGAAAGAACAACACAAAAAAATGTACTCTCTGCTCATGTAAAGTCTGAAGATTTAAGTTCTGGATAAAATAGATACAAAACCAGGGCAGAAGGCAGGGGTTGGGGGGAACGGCCTCTGCATCTTTCTTGCCTGCACATCACAGCACTCTTGGACCTGAGCTTTGAGACCAAATCAACTTCTTGGAACATTTTCCCTGATCTCTCCCACCACGCAGTTCACAATGTCAAATACCTGTGTCACACTTCCCCGTCTTGCCTGGTAAACTGAACTTCATGGAGAGAATCCACTGTTAGGACTGGGTTTGTGAGAAAAGGCAGGTCCATTGCAGGCACCATTCACATTGACATTAACATCCTGCACATCATATTCTAAGACACTTTGTTCTCATTGGATCCATGATCAAACTTGTGAAACAAGGGAAGCAGATTTCTCTCTCTGCCTTATGGAAGAACGAAGAAAGAGGGTTGGAGGTGTCAGGGTTCTCCCCTCTTCCCAGTGGAACATAATGGAAATAAGAGAACACAGATATCTGGATCCTCTCTCTTTTAAGTAATCTTTGATCCTCCAAAAGAACCTAGGTGTTGTATGTAAGCGATGAATCACGGGAATCTACCTTCAAGATCAAGAGCACACTGTATACTCTGTATGTTAGCCAATTTGACAATAAATTATATTTTAAAATAAATAAATAAATAAATCTCTAATAGGTTCTTTAAAAATGAAGAAGAAGAACCAATGAAATTATCTCAGGTAGACCTTACCATACCATTTTTTTAATCAGAGGTAATGGAGGTCTAAAAAATTCAGAGAAAAACAAGCATATCTGTTTTCTGTAGGTCTTGATGTGATTAAGTCAACTAATTGGAATTTATTTATTTTATTTTATTTTATTTCCATTACGGGTGAGAATGTCTGGAGCACAAGGAGAGTGTCTCAGATCAAACTTGGGGAAAGAAAGACTTGGTCCCCAAAGGACTCATTTGCAGCAGGCCTGAGCTGAGGGGAGCAACATTGGAATAATCCAAATTACATTATCTGAAGTCTCCTAACTCCTGCATGCTCCCTTCGATCACACGCATATTCCAACTTCTCTGTTATGACAAAGACAGGCGTTCACACACACATGTACACACACACACACACACACACACACACACACATACACAACACACGCTTTCACATCAACCAGCATGGTACCACATTTAGAAGATATGATTAGGCTGGAATCTTGAAATGACTCACTATCATGGGCAAAATACCTGTTCTGTGTGGGGTGTTTGGGTTTATTTTTTGTTTGCTTCTTACTGCAATCCCTGAGGGAGGGATTTTGGGTCCCATTTTACAGATGAGGAGACCATGGTTTCGAGAAGTTCCTTGCCTGTGGTGACCCAGGTAAAAGACAGCAGAACTTGTTTCCAACTAGGCCCGGCTGCAGCCAAAGCCAGGGTTTTCTCCATCCTACCACATGCGCCCCTCCAGGGGGTGTGCTTGAAGGGCTGTTACCCACATGTCCATTCATCCTTTCCATCGCTGTTTATGGAACAGTCAGTGTTTCCCTGCCAGAAACCATGGGCCAGGAAACAGGCACACTCCTTTTCCATATAAACTTGGATTATCTCCTTTCAATTCAGGAATCACAAAAAAGTAACTGTACGTTTTGGGATTTACAACCTGGGCCCATGACCTATACAGGACTAGGGAGATCTCTGTGGGGAAGTCTCAGAACAGTTACACTGGGGCGCCTGGGTGGCTCAGTCGGTGAACCGCCGACTCATGACTTCAGCTCAGGACATGATCTCACAGCTTCGTGAGTTTGAGCCTCAGGTCAGGCTCTGTACTGACAGCATGAAGCCTGCTTGGGATTCTGTCTCCCTCTTTCTCTGCCTCTCCCATGCTTGCTCTCTATTTCTCTCTCAAAATAAAAATAAAAAAATAAATGAACTTCATTTTAAAATAAATAAATAAATAAACAGTTACCCTGAGTTCCAGAGCCCCAAGCAGAGTATACAGTTATTCAAAGGCCTGAGGATAGGACGGCAGAGGGCTTTTAAACCATGTAAAGGAGTCTGGAAGACATTATAGAAAGAGTTAATAGTAACATCAAGGATAGAAAATCAAGAAGTGTCATCATCAAAGTGGAAATTTCTAGAACTCCCTCCACTCTATAGGGTTAGCCATCAGCTCAGAACATCCCAGAAATAATCTGCTTGAAGTTATGGCTTGGACTATGTTGGGTCTTGCCAACCTCAAGTAGTCCCCAGTGTAAACCACACGGTCATTTTGAGAAGTATCAGTGTGGCAGTGAAGTTTTGTCTGGAAAATGATGGTGTTTTGAAAAGAAGGGAGTTGAGTTTCGCAGAATTTGTGATTCCAGCACAGATGCCCTAACTCAAGTCATTCAGTGTCATGAAGCAAGCCTGTCTCAGTAATAATCACTGCCTTTGAGCAGAAGAGTGATGTGCCAACGTCCTTCAGAGACCAGATTCTGAATACTGCATACAATAGACACTGCATACTCCATACTATTTTCTATCTGCCGTTCCTCACATCAGCCCTCGTGGGAAAGTAACATGATTCTTATTTTATAGATGACAGTAATACTGAGGTTTAGAGAATTTAAGTAACTTTTTTCAAGGTCACACAGGTGGAGGTTGAGATAAAAATTAAATTCCCATCTGTCTGACTCCAAATGCCACACTTCCGCTGGTGGAAAAAGGATGTCATTAATTAATGGCATTTTCCTTTACTGTCTTCCAAGCAAGCTGCCACAGCTCTTAGTTCAATGTCCCAAGGAGACCCTCCAACCTGGCTGCTGAAAATATTGGCCGCACGCTTTCTCCAAACAAATGAATACTTTAATATGTGGGTTTCCTCCTCTGCTGCTTGAGTGTGACTCAATTCCCAGAGCTTGGTCTCTCTTATGAAGATGAGAGAACCCAAAGTCTGGCCCTGAAAGTGAGTAGCAAGCCCTACACCATCACCAAAGTCTGGCAAAACCTGGTGCTTTGCAAACAGGCAGCCAGAAAAACCTACCAGTAGAAAAGTTCAGTGCCACTGAGGTTACTTTGGTACCAACCACATGTCAGGCCATATGCTAGGCTCCAGGGACATGACAATGAACTGCTCTGGAAGATCTTACATAATCCAGTCACAGAGACAAACACACAAATAAATATCAACAAAGTGGAGTGCTGCATCTGAGTTCTATTCAGGGTCTGTAGGAGCAGAGCCAGGACCCGGATTCATGCTGGACTGGGTGGAGGAGATGGTACCTAAACTGAGTCCCAGGAGACAGGTAGGAGCTTCTCATCTGGTAAAGGGGAGTGGGAAGGAGTTTCAGGGAATTGGAATGGCATCAACAAAGTCCAGATGTAACCGTGTCAACCGTGAAAAGGAGGAATTAAGGTATGGTGAGAGACTGGGCAGGCAGGCTAGCAGGGCAGAGACTGGGAAGACTGGTGGACCAGGATCAGAAGCTTGATTTGTATTTTAAACAGGAGGAAGGGAAATAAAAAGCTTGCACAAGAAATATAAATCAAGTTCTCAGTTTAGCCTAAGAAAAATTCACTTGGTAATCTTCCTCAAGTTTATTTTATTTTGTTTGTGTTGTATGTCTTTCCTTCCTTCCTTCCTTCCTTCTTTCTTTCCTCCTTCCCTTCCTTCCTCCCTCCCTCCCTCCCTCCCTTCCTTCCATCTTCCCTTCCCTCTTTCTTCCCTCCCTCCCTGCCTTCACATATATTTTATTCTCTATGAGGCTGTAAGTTCTCTGAAAGAAGAATGCAGGTATCTTGCTCACCCTTGTTTCATTACAACACTTGGCAGGCTGTTTGGCACATGACAAAGTACCAATAAGTGCTGAAGGAATTGAAATAAAGATGACTTGCATGAAGCACAGGGTAAGGGTTTTAAGAATGCTGTTTCCTAATTTTCATTAGGACTTAGGTATGATTATTTCTCTTTCTTTACACATAAATAAACTGGAGCTCAGGGATGACAAGTAACAATCCCAGGGGCACGAAAGCCGTGTACATTTAGTCATGTGTAGAAATATCAGGACCACCCCTGGATCAGTGTGGTGACAGTGGCTGTGTTTTTCAGCATTTTGCTATATGTGTGACCTCAGATTGGAAATCCTGGACTCAGTATCATCCTGTACACACTCATCAGCAACCTCAGTGAAGTGAGAAATAAGTCACAAATGGCTCTTTGAAGCCAAAATAAATCATAATAAAGTATGTGCTGTAGCCCATGCACTTCTGTAAGGAGAGTGTCCTAGAACTGTTCTCTCTGCCTGGTAAGATAGAGACAGTGCTAGGTAAACAAGATGTCCGAGGTTTGGCTGCTGACACATTGATTGTACTATTGCATGTCAAATAAAAAATGTATAATTAGACTGGCACCGGTAAACAGTGGGGACTTTTTCATTCAGGGAAATATGTGCTCAATACATTTGGCACGTTGAATACTTAAGACATGTCAGTGCTCTGGGGGGCACCGTGCTACATTAGATTTACCCAGTAAATATGGGCTTGCAGATTTCATTTGAGCCCAGACCTAGGCAGGTGTGATGATTCAGAGGTCACTGAACAAAAAACAGAGACTACGTGTGGAACACTGGCTAAGAGTTTGTTGCTTTCGTTTATCTTTTCAAGAAACAGAATCTTAGTTTTGTTGATTTTTCCCTATGGTTTTTCTATTCTTTATTTCATTATTTCTGCTCTAGTGTTTGTTACTTCCTTTTTTCTGTTAACATTGTTCCTTTCTTTCTAGTTCCCTGAGGTGTAAAGGTAGATAGTTAATGGGAGCTTTCTTATTTTTAAATGTACATGTTTATCACCATAAAATCCCCTCTAAATATTACTTTTCTTGAAACCTGTAAGTTTGGGGTATGTTGGGTTTTCATTTTCATTTGCCTTGAGATATTTTTTAAATTACCTTTTAAATATGTTCTTCTTTGATCAAACGTCTCTTCAAGAATGTGGTGTTCAGTTTCCACCTACTTGTGGATTTTCCCATTTTCTTACTTTTACTGATTTTTAGTTTCATTACATTGTGATTGAAAAAGATACTTGATATGATTTTGATCTTAAATTTGCTTAGACTGTTTTGTGGCCTAACATGTGATCTATCCCAGAGAATGTTCCATGGGCACCGGGAAGAGTGTGTGTTCTACTGTTGGTTAGAAAGTTCCATATATGTCCATTAGGTCCATCTGGTCTACAGTGTTGTTCAAGGTCACTCTTTCTCTATTAATTTTCTATTCAGGTGCTCCATCTATTATTGAAAGTGGTGTATTGAATTCTCCTATTACCATTGTATCATTATCAATTACTTTCTTCAAATCTGTCAATATTTGCTTTCTATATTTAGGTGTTCTAATGTTGGGTGGTATATGTTTACAATTGTTTTATCTTCCTGTGGACACTTGTATTGTTATGTAATGACCTTATTTGTTCATTTAGTGACCACTATTAATATGTATTGTTATTTAATGACCATATGTGTTTAGTAAGTGACCGCTATTAATATGAAAAGAAAGGATCTTGACTGGAGAGTGAGAGGACTCTTCACAGAGGAGGCAGCATATAAGCCACCTCCAGATTTGCCTTGTTTGGTTGAACTCAGCTTTTTAAATCCCACCTGTGATATTTGTCAACCCATTAATTATTTCTAATATCTGAGGATAGCTAAAATCCAACAAAGTTCTGAACATGTTTATATCCTGGAGCATTAGACTCAGTTTTCTTTGTGAGGATAATGTAGGGGTGTTTGGTCTGTGTGTGTGTGGGGGGGGGTGTTGGATGTGCATGTATTGAAGTCACCCAGAATTTACTCTCTCTTCTTGTGATGAAAGGACCTTGATTTTGTTAGGGGTTCCAGTCCCCTGTCATGCTCCACTGGAGTGCTTCAGGTAAAGTTAACACAGTCCACAAACCAGGAATCAGGCTCAGCCAATCAGGCAACTTGATTTCTTTAGCCACAGTTATTGCTTCAGGAATGGGCAAGCCATCACATCAGAGTGAATGGGATTCCCTGAGATTTGTGCTGAGGATCCCAGGAAATAGACTTTTGTTCTGATCCTGTGGATATGAAAAGTGGGTGGGTAGGGTCTGAAATGGCTGCTTCACTCTGGCAGAGACTTAAATCTTACCAATCAAAGGTAGAGCTGAGGGATAGAAAGCCTTAGTTTTTGATGATGTTATTTGATTCTGGCTCCAGACAAATCTGAAGTTTCATTTACCCCTTTGAGGTCTTCTATTATACTGAGATCATGCATTCCTTTTCCCCTTGAAACAATAAATATCCCTCCAGGTACTGTGTGTAGTTTTGAAGTGTCATTGCCTCACATAGCAAAAAAAAAAAAAAAAAAAAAAAAAAAAAAAGTTGGTCAACAGGGGACCTCACAGACATGGTTTTGTTTATAAGCTTTCATGCTGATGTGGTGAAATGTCCCCTCTGAGTGAGGGAGGCCTTGGATTTACAGGCTCTTTCACCTATAATGTCTCCCATTAAGATCCCAATTATGCTACTGATTGCCTGTGAGCTTTTGACTTTAAGACAAACCATCCCCTTGACCCCCAGCCTTGCTAGATCCACTGCAAAGATGTAGTTTATTACTTATCTCTTTGATATTTCTCTTATGAATATGCCCTGAGAATAAGAAAGGTAAAAGATATGCATGAGCTCATTTCAGGAAATGGTTTACTTTTTTACATAGTATAATTAAATAAAAAGGGCATATTGGTTCTACATCTAATCTACTGACTCCCAACTGTTCATATTGAAGATGCATTATGGTGTAATGAAAAGAATCCTAGGGTTAGAAAGTTCTGAATATAAGCCCAGACATCACCATTAATGTGTGTGAAATCTTTCATTTTTATTTTTTTAATGTTTATTTATTTTTGAGAGAAAGCGCATGAGAGCAAGGGAGGGACAGAGAGAGAGGGAGACAAAGAATCCAAAGCAGGCTCTGAGCTATCAGCACAAAGCCTGACACGGGGCTGGAACCCACAGACTGTGAGATCATGACCTCAGTCAAAGTTGGGTGCTCACTAACTGAGCCACCCAGGTGCCCCATGTGTGTGAAAACTTGACCTGGTCACTTCACCTTTATACGTCTCAGTTGTCTATCTGGTGATGGGGACAATAGCACCTCCTATGCAGTACTGTTGAGATAATTCAATTCATACTACATTTTCAGAGTGTTTTCCAAACTCTAAAATCAGTCTGCCAGTAAATCCCACAAAGAGTGCGTCTCTCTGTGCCACAGCCAACCACAGTATACTGAATTGGGGTGAGCACTTGCACCTCACCCCCAAGCAGCCAGTCCATTGGCTTTGGGTGATTTAAAGAGGTCTGGTCTATAAAAGAGAATCAGGGAAAATAAGATTCTTTCTGAGAAATTTAACTTGAAAAACTTGATGAAAATGAGGTAGTTAGCAGTAGGATCTGAACCTAAAAGTTGCAGTACAGAGAGAGATAAGGGAACACTGATATGATGGTCCATCTATATCCCTGTTTGGCTTCCTTTGAAAGCAGAGCCTGAGGCAAGGGTTTGGTGCAGGTGGTTTCTTTGGGAGGTGATTCTAGGAAGTGTGAGTGAAACAGAGAAGGGAGACAGGTAGAAAAAAGAGTGTGATTGTGTGAATAATTGCTATAGGCAATTAAATTTGGGGGTGGGGGGCTTCCCTAAATCTCTCAAGTCTGGCTTAACTATGACCCCCCCAATCCACATCATGCTCTAATCCTCATATCATAACACTTAGGAAACTGTATATTAACTGCTTATTCAAACAGATCAGGCACATGATTGGTCCCCAGGAAATATGTGTTGAGGAAATGGATAAAGAAAGGAAGGACTGAGATGGGGAAGAGAAGTAGGAAAAGAGAGGAAGGGGTACGTATAGTGTGCCTGGGTGAAGCTTTGGGGATATTCCAGGAAATAATACAGAGAATCTTCAGGAAGCCAACACTTAGTTGAAAACAGAGACAAGTATTATGAAGACCAGTTATGGAAGGCGGAGTGCACAGAGCTATGATAGTGTAAGCCAAGGTGGTAAGACCCTGTCAGGGGCTTCAGAGAGTCATGCTGGAGAAAGGGAAGAAAAAAAACAACAACATTTTTGGAAAACATTAATGTCCAGGGGGCTGGCTGACTACATACTCTAAACAGCTCTTCAAATGCAAACAACTTAAAAGCCAACTAAAAAAAAATATTTTGAAGACAGTTTTAATCACTCTCTAGGTTGGTTAGAAAGTAAGGAATTTGCAGAGGTCAGAAGCATGGAGTAAGAGTGAAAAATCTGAGGGTGAGGAGAAGAAAAGCAGCCTTTCCCTATGGGAATCTATGGAGCCTGGGGGCTGCACTGGGGACTTGAAAGCCTCTTCCTCTGAAGCCTGTAGAGGGGCAAGGTTGTTGTGGTTAAGTCTTTAAAACAACAAAATAAAACAACACAAAACAAAACCAAAAAACCCTGCTTTCTTCTTTCCTGCCTACTCTTTATATTCCTTTTATATCTGGGTTGAAAATGGTTTATCATGGATGTTATACTTGATTTGGGGCATTCGCCTCCCAAATTTTGGAATTTTGAGGTGGCAAAGCTGACATTCTGCTTTTAGTTCAACCTCACTAGAAGTGAAGAATTCCAAAACAGGACTTTAATTGAAAGACTCATGACCTACATTGAATTCAGCATATAAATATCAGCTAAAAATTCAGAATATAAATAGCTATATGTCTCAAGGTTATTTTGTTTAATGTTATGTAGACCGGTAAACCAAGGGTGGGCAGTGGGACTGGTCCATCATGGAGCAAGAAATAAAGCAATGTTTTGTGCATGAAGAACTTATAATGTTATTAATAATAACAATAATATTAATAAAACCAACTGAAAGCCCATTTTCTACTTTGTGTCACCAAATACCAGCAAAGCTCCAAGTTTGGTGATGAAACACTCCTCCTTGAAAAAAATCTTCTGTTGGCCTCAGTTCTAAACAAATGCTGTATTTACAGCTGTTTCTTTTTAACAATGTATATATATTTCATAGTAGGATTTTTTTTGGATATACTTCAATAAATTTAAAATAAGGGTATTTGGGGATTAGAATGGAGAAACTTCATTTATACGGTGGACCGTCCAAAGTACAAACTCAACTCATGCGTTTGTTTACAGAATAAGTTATTAATGTTTTGAAACGTTTTAAATTTGTGTTGGATGTGGTTTGTTCCTCTAATTCTGGTGGCTTAATACATATTTTTGTATTTAAACAGTAGATTTGAAATAGTCAATCAGAGTTGTATAAAGATCTTTCTTTTCTGAGTCATCTTGCCTTTTTGGTGTGAAGTTTTAGATGAAGCTAATCAGAGGAGAAAGTAATTGCAAAGTATGGTCTCTTACATAGAAAAAGAGGCAAATTTCAAAGAAGAATACCAGGAGAAATGACAAGATGCTGGCCCTACGCTACCAAAAGAAATTTAAACAGCATTTGACTGCCTGCATCATTTGCACCAAGACTTGGCACTCTTACTCAGCCGTGAATGAAATGATCTCAATGTCTTGTAACATTCAACCATTTTCGTGATATTTGCAGAAGAACATCTTTGAAAGTCTTTACTAAGTATACCAAAATTTATAATAAATAGGTGACATTTTTCAGAGGAAAATTTTGACTGCAGAAACATTTGAAAGCCGTTAGAATCAATCCCAATAGACACAGACTGTACTGCAATTTCTAGAGTTTATTACTTATGAATTTTTGCCCCCAAAATTCACAAAAGGTAAGGTAAGCCTTACCTGTGAACAAAGATCACCAAATCTGGCTGTGGTGAGTACTGAACATAAATATGTGAAGACCAGGGTTGATGGAGTAATTGGCAAGTTGATATACACACTAGATTTATGTATCAGTGGAGTGAATGCTAGTGTATCTAGTGTGTAAAAAATCAGTTATAATATAATCTAACTTCGATTCATCTTCTGTGTTACTAATTAAATTTTCTTAAACATTTGTAGGCTCAGAACATAATGTCCTTTCCAATCTTATGTAACAAAAACACACTCTTTTAATGTCTGTGCAAACCTTCCAATAATTTCTGTATGTACTCATTTGTTGTGTCTATTAATTGCTTTATAACACAAACTTAGTACCTTTCACAATCACCCTGTATAGGATGTCATTCATGTGCCTCCCAGAAATCCTCACCCCCAGCCTGTCTCCTGGGTGCCACATGCTTGTCTGGAGAGTGATGGAGCCCATGCAGTCCCCAGGTCACCCCCAGTCACTGTGTCATTGCCTTTATATTTGCACATTTGGTTTCTTGTTTAGGAAGTCCTTCCTTACACTAGGAGCTCGAAGATTTGCTCCTATGATAGCTTGTAGAAGTTTTAGTTTTGCCTTTGACAGTTAAGTCTAATCCACCTGGAATTGATTTTGGTATGTAGAGTGATTTAGGCGTTCAATTTATTCCCTCCCACCACCGCCCCCATTGATAACCCAGATTCTTAACACCATTCTTTGAAAAGGCTCTCCTTTCTCCACTGATTTGCAGCTCGAGCTTTCCCAGCTGCCATATTTGCCCATGCTGTTTGTGGGCACTCTATGCCAATCATTATCAATTTGCCCATGTCTGGTAGCACTGTGATTTAATTACTCTGACTTACAATAATTAATGATTTCTGCAAAGGAAAGGCCAGTCAACACCTTTTTCTTCTTCTTCTTGACTATTATTGACCTTAACACTTCCAATTATATTTCAGGTTTTGGCTTGTCACGTTCTATGAAATACCCTATTGACATTTTCCTTGGGATCGCATTACATCAGTAGCTCACTTGGGGAGATGTTCGACATCCTTAAATATTGAGTCCTTCTTCCATGCGTTGATGTGTTGGGTCTTTAATATTTTCCAAAATATTTTTGTAATTTTCATCATAATGGGCTTGCATAAAGTTCATTGCCCTTTTTCCTAGGTGTTTTAGGTTATGTTTTGTGTATAGTGTGTGTGTGTGTGTGTGTGTGTGTGTGCATGCGCACTTGACTATTACAAATTTTAAGTTTTAAAATTATATCTTCAAACTCTAGGTATGGAATTCAATTCACTTTGGCATATTGATTTTATCTTCAAAAAGTTGTTAACTCTCTCACTAATTCTAATAATTTATCTTTTGATTTTTAAATGTTTATTTATTTTTAAGAGAGAGAGAGAGAGAAATTGCACAAGCTGGGGAGGGTTAAAAAGAGAGAGGGAGACACAGAATCTAAAGCAGGCTCCAGGCTCTGAGTTGTCAGCATAGAGCCTGATTCGGGGCTTGAACTCACAAACCATGAGATCTTGACCTGAGCCAAAGTAGGCTGTTTAACCAACTGAGCCACCCAGGTGCCCCTTTCATTTGATTTTTTTAAGGTTTTTACATAAAGAGTCGTATCACCTATGTCAATGATAAGAGTTTTGTTTCTTCCTTTCAAATCTTTATGCATTTTGTTTTGCCATCTCTCCTTCCATGTGGGCTAGTACTGCTGGCATAATATTTAGATATAACTGGTAATCATACATTCATGGCTTTTACCATGAATGAATGTGATTGTACATCACAATGAATGCGATGAAGTCATGGAATCTTACTAGCAGAGAGAAAAATCTAATGAATCCCCATGTACCTACCCATCACTCACTTAGAATGTGACTTCTAAGACACATATCTTAGATATCATGTCTTAAGCTGCATTATGGGAACAGAGAAGTTCACTTTGTTATTTTTTACCATTAGTCATATTTATTGTATTCACTTTTTGTATGTTTTATATGTTGACAATGCTTTAAAACTTAAAAAAGATTATATTTTTTAAAGTTTATTTATTTTGAGGAAGAGAGAGACAGAAACAGAGACAGAGAGACAGAGATGAAGGGAGAGAGAGAGAGAATCCCAAGCAGGCTCTGTGCTGTCCGTGTAGAGCCTGATGCCGGGCTTGAACTCACAAACCGTGAGTTTGCATAGAAACTAGCCAATTTGGGGGAAGAGAATCAATTTGGGGGTGCTGAATCAGAGAAAAGAGAGCAAGTGTTAAGAGAAAGCGAACATGTGAGCTAATGGAGGAACGTCGGCTATGGACAGACAGAGAAGGGTAGGGTGGGTAGGGGGCAGGGAGAAGGGGCTTACCAGTTAATGATGCAGTGAATAGAAGGCACCTCCTGAGCTGAACCCCTTTCTTAGCTGCTGTGAGTTTCCAGGCATTCGAGCCAATGCCTTCAGAAAGTGCAACATGACTCCTTCAGCCAATATAATCAGCGTCTCTCAGAATAACTACAGAGAGAGGGCTTTGCTGTCCCAAGGGGGCAAAACTGCCTGTAAGCCAGCATTCTTATTATTAGCCAAGAAGTGAAATGGTTCAGGAGAGACCCTTGCAAGCTCATGTGCTCTCCAACTACTTTCTTTCATCTCATCCTCTGAGCCCTTTTGCCAAACTGACTGCCAGACCAGCCCCTCCACTACTGTTCTTCTACTGTGTGTGTGTATGTGTGTGTATGTGTGTGCATGCGTGTGTATGTGTGTGCATGCGAGCACATAGATACATGTGTGTTATTCACATGTGCACACGCGTGTATGTGTGCTTTCCCTTTGATGGGTTAGACAGGAACAAAACCCATTAAAAAAAAAAAGCGAATTCATTTCCTCCCTTTCCTCCAAGGACCACTGGAGTTCAAAGCTGAAGTGACTTAGCCTCTTGGATATTGGAAATTATGAATCCTGTAGCCAGATTTTAGGAAACAGCACCTGACCACCTCTGACCGATGTTATCTCAACAGTGTGACATATTTGAAATTGGAATCATTTCAGAAAATCCACAACACACCATAAAGGGAAAAACATTGCATTTAGGATTAGATCACTGCTAGTGAGGCTGGGTTTGTTTGTTTATTTGTTTGCCTTCATAAATATCGTGTGCCAAGTAAAGCACTAAGCATGTCATGAGGATTTATTTCCTCAGTTCTTCTGAAACCCAGTGTCTTAGTCTGGGGGACAGAAACCTCACTATATTGTCCTGAGCGATAAGGAAAAGGGAGCTGACCTTTGTCACTAGAGGAGTCTAGGATTTGCCCCCATGCTAATGATGACGATGGCCACAGTGATGATGATGATGATGATTTCACTCATAGAGAACTTACTAAGGGTCAAGTGCTATGGCACCTCCTGGGGCTGGTGATCTGATTTGTCAGTTTTTATGACATGAGGACAGTGAAGTGTAGAGAGAGTAAGTAAGGAACTTTCCCAGGGTCAAAAATAACAGATGGGATTAAAGACAAGTATTTAGGGTTCCTAGAGAAACTTCGATTACATACCTAGTGCTTACAAGACCATGGTAGGCCAGCTGCTATAGTTCCCGCCTTACAGACAAGAAAAGAGGGAAGGACGTGAAACTGCATCCTCTCTACTTTTGGCCAGTCGCCCCCCATGTTCTTGCTTCCTGACACACATGTTTTCTCCTGCTTAACTGGAATTCAATGCTGGAAATGGCCTCCACCACCCAAAGTCACCCTCAGCTTTGCTTATTCCCCTCTGTGCACTTAAGAACCTATGTGTTTCCATGCATTCATTCGGTAAAGGACTTTCGAGAGCAGCTTTGGACCAGCATGGTGCTAGTTCCTCTGATCAGAAATAACCAAAACAGATGAGAAGCTGCTCAGGTAGATATTACCATGCTGTGACACCCTGTCCCACCCCAGACTTTTGGTTGCAACATTAGAACAGCTGCCATGTGCATTCACTCAGCTTGGCTCCTTTTTGTCACATTCTGGGAATAGCTTCTCTGTTGACTGTGGCTGGCCAATCACCTCTGGGCTTCACCCTGAACGCCCAGCCAGCCAAGCATGCTCTCAGCCTTCTAAGCTGAATTTAGCCAGACACTGTGCTTGGCCCCGAGCTGACTGCCTTTTTGTTTGCTTTTCTTAACTTTTGAAGTCATGGAATCTTACTAGCACAGAGAAAAATCTAATGAATCCCCAGTACCTACCCATCACCCAGCTTTTTCAATTATCACCATTTATGAATTTTTTTAATGTTTTTATTTATTTTTGAGAGAGAGTGCAAGTGGGGGAGGGACTGAGAGAGAGAGGGACAGAGGATCTGAAATGGGCTCTGTGCTGACAGCAGAGATCCTGATCTGGGGTTTGAACTCAGGAACTGTAAGATCATGACCTGAGTAGTATTCGGATGCCCAAATGACTGAACTACCAGGCACCCCTCAACATTTGTTTCATCTCTCTGCCCCCACATTTTTCCTTGAGTTCTTTAAATAAAACTCCAGATATAATGTCTTTTTAATCTATAAGCAATTTGGTATGCATACCTAACAGAAAAGGGCATTTAAAAAAACATTACTGCCATGCCATTACTAACTCTCCCAAAATAAACAATATTCCTGATTCGGATAACTCTTCCCTGTCTTCCTGACTGGTTCCAAAATGCCCTTTCAGACTTTGTGTTTGAATCAAATTCCAGACAAAGTTCTCACACTGTATCTGGTTGATATGTTCTTCTAAGTTACTTTTTTTTTAAGTAAATGTTTTATTTTGAGATAATCATGCATCACATGCAGTTATAAGATTATTACAGAGAGATCCCGTGTACCTTCCAGCCACTTACCCCCAGTGGTAGCATCTTGCAGAATCACAGTACAGTTTCACATCAGGATATCAACAATGGATATTGTCACCGAGCTGACTTTTGAAAATCATCAGTACGTCAAAACTCATAAAACAATAACAGTTAACTAAGAAATGCTATTTCCTTTCTTGTTGACTTCACTTATGCTCCAGCTAGCTTTATTTTCTTTGTAGGAAGGAAAACACTATCTCAAAGAGGCGTTTGATACGGGTGCCCTACTTCCTGCCTATTTCACGGTGGTCACATCCCCATTTTCCAAAGGGGTCAGGCCTCACTTCACAGACACACACAGACCAGCAGGAGTGTGGGCAGGCTTCTCTGGTTTCCTGGAGACCCTCTGAGTTCCCTAGCAAATCACTGCCAGAAGCCTTCCACTCAGAGACAGTGCCTTGTAACTGTTGAGGATGCCATTTGTTACACCCCATGATAAACGCGTCTTTGGGGATCACCCTATAGTTGAGTCAGGCAGTGAATCAGTCTCTTCCCTGCCACTCTCCTGATGGTCCCTATGGCCTCTCCAGACCCAGGAAAGCAGGTGTCACACATTCATACATTCTCTACTTTGCAGAAGGGATGGCCTGGGCATGCCGCTATGGGACATATTGCTCAGTAAATGATCTGACTTGCAATTACTTTTTGGAGCAGCCAAACGGAAATTAGTGGGCTTTTTTTTGTGTGTTCCCAATATTGGCGGCTTTCTTTGAAAAGAGATAAGAGACCTTCTCTTGGGGTCCCACCGTTGCACACGGATTGGTTGTAGATGTGGACATGGAAGGGATAAAGGAAAGGAGGCTATTTTTAAGCACCTACGTACCAGGAACTGTAGTAGAAACTGCATATTCATCCCACGTTTAAGTCCAGACAACTGTACTTATGAAATAAGAGAGCTCTCTCCATCTTGACCATAAGGAAACAGAGAGTGTTTCAAAGTCCCTCTGCTGATGAGTGCAAGTCAGGTCAAACAAGAGCCCAGAGTACACACTTTCATCCTTGGAGTAGTCTCTCTTTGGATGGCTCCTGTGCCCTGAGCTGTGCATGTCATGGGAACACATCATGGAAACTTCCAAAGAAACTTGGATTTTGGCCTTAAAAAGAACATATTAGGAGACAGCATAAAGACTGCTTTAAGCATGGAAAACCTCTCCATCATCACACCACTTACTCATTCACAGCACTTACTAGTAGTGGAAAAAAATTGTTTATTTGCTTATTCAATTTTTAAATTAATGAGTTAATTAATTTTTTGCTTATTTGATTTTAGTTTATCTTCCCCTCTAGAATTAAAGAGCAAGCATTTCTGTTTGGTTCTCCATAGAGGTGCCTGGAACATAATAGGCACTAAATATATATTGATTGCATGGATAAATGAATATTTTGTAAGAATAAACAAAATCAAGTGAAATCTCTGTGCCTGGGATTTAGCTGGTGCTTAAAAAAATGGAGTCCCTTTTATGATATGTATTAAGGGCTTTGGAAAACTTGGCCCTGAGCTGTCTTTCCATCCTCACCTACTGCTGCCCTGCAAACGTTCTTTCTTCCATTCACACTGGTATCCTTTACCTCTCCACACCTGCTCACACCAGCCCCCTGCCCCCGACCCAGCATGCCCTCTCCCCCCCGCCACTACCGTTCTCCCATCTCAGCTATTCTCTCCTGGTCTCATGTTAGAATCTTTTGATCTTCTAAGATCCCATTGAGGGTCCTAAATGAGCAACCACAGTTGAGAACCACTGGTGTCCATGCAGCTGAAGGAACATCTGGCTGGAGGCATTTGAGACATAGGCAGTCATTGTTACAGGCAATTTGTAATTCTCACCAAGTGATGCTATATTTCAAGACCTGGATTGCCTCTCACTTCCTCCTCCCCATCAGTCTTACTGGACACCTCCCTGCTCTGAAATCCTGTGATCCCTCAAGTTCTCCATACTTCACTTGGCACCTGATATATTTCACCTTTATTTCATAAGTTATTTTTCATGTCAGCTCTTTTGTTTATTTATTCAGATCCCCAGAGAGCAGGGCATTTGCAAAAATATAAAGGATCATAGACAGTTGAGAGCTTCTTTTCACAAGCTCATTCAGATTGTCTCCAAGTCCAAGCCTCCTCCTTGCTGACTGACAAGCAAAGTTCTCTGGTAATGACATGACCCCAAAGTTCTCCCCATACTAACACCCTACACATCCTCACTGAAAAGCAGAAGAATGTGAGAGGGAAGCAATAAAGTGAGCTCCCTCCTTCCCAGGGAGCTGGCTCCATCCCCTTCTTCCTTTTGTTCTTCACACTTGGCTCATTCATCCACCAGACATTTCTTAAACATCTGCTTATGTGAGCCAAAGGAATGAACAGACTCCACTATAGCAGTCTTGACCTCAGAAAAGTTCTAGGACATCCCCTACTACACATTAGTGATTCAGGAGCAAATTCAGATGTATTCATGACACTTCTTCCCCATCCCATTTGCTTTTGTGCAAAAAAAAAAAAAAGTATAAGACTAGGGGAAATTGGAGGTGGGCAGGCAGTCATGTGGGAGCTGTCCATGTTCTTCACTCAGTTTTTTTACAACCCTAAAACTGCTAAAAATAAAGTCAAATTTAACAATTCAACAGATCTGTGTTTTGGCCATCTAGTATGTCCCAAGTGCTGTGATAATATGCATTTTTAGGTGCCAGGCACATTTTCATTGAACCGAGCAAACACTTGTTGAAGATTTCCAACGTGTCAAGAATCATACTTAATACTGGATATATAGACAGGTAATGGGACAGAACCAGCTCAGAGTAGAGGGAGAGACATGGGTGGACTCAAAGAACAAGCTTATGGATATCAGCAGAGTAGAAATGAACCACAAGAAAGAATTCCAAGGAAATAAAGAGTATGGTCAGAGAAAACAACGAGTTAAAGTAAGTAGCATGGCATAAATTCTTGTGCTGGCAGGACTAACTAGATTCAAATCCTGGCCCTACCACTTACTTGCTGGGTTAAGTTATCTGATGCTTCTATTCTTTAGTTTCCTCTTCTGTAAAATGGGATAATAATGTCTACCCCATAATGTTGTTAAATAAATCGTGTTAAAGAAAAAAATATTCTGACTCTGTTGAAATGATAAAGAAAACTTTATTTAGGACTATTGCAATGGATGTCAAGACTTGCAGTAGAAGAGAGAGATGGGATTCAACTCTGAATACAGCAAAGACGGTGGGGGGTTATAGCCACTGAGGGGAGTGAGGGGATCAGTGGAGAGAAAATTGCTAAAAGGAGATATTGAGGGTAAGGGGATTCTTGCTATATCAACTTAACAGAGCATCTGCTGCAGGCCAACATGATTAGATACCAAATATAGGGGATGTTGATCTGCAATCGAGGGAGATCATATATTAATCATTGGAAGGGATTCTCACCAAACTGGCCTAGCAGGATTCTTGCTAAGACTGAGCTGTTCAGGCCTCAGAAGGACAGGGGCCAGAGTTGGGACCTAGTCAAGAAGAAGGCTCAGAGGAGCCTGACTAAAGTTGTACACGGAACGAAACCTTGTCACTCAATGCGTATGAAGTATGTATATTGGTACCTGGCTGTCTTGCTCTGTTCTGGGTGCTCTAACAAAACTTGATAGACTAGGAAGCTTGAGCAACAGACGTTTATTTCTCACAGATCTGGAAGATGACAAGTCCAGGATCAAAGTGCCAGAAAATTCTGTTTCTGGTGAGGACTCGCTTCCTGGCTTACAGACAGCTGCCTTGCCACTGGCTGTCCTGTGCATGAAAGCAAAGGAACATAGACATCTCCTTGTCTTCCTCTTCTAATGAAGGCATTAATCCCATTGTGGGGACTTTACTCTCATGACCTCATTTCAACCTAATTATTCCCAGAAGGCCTCACTTCTGCATAGCATGTTAGGGCCTCAACATATGAATTCAGGGATACACATTGAACTTACAATATTGACACATACTAGATATCCAGTATTGGTGGCATTGAACCCCCATCCATTCCATTTTTTTCCATTATGTTTTCAAAGTTTGGGATGATAACAAAAGCTAATATGCAAACACTTTATATATGTTGTTACTTTTTCCAGTTTAGAAGAATTTAATACATATTTTTGACATAGGTGAGTTTAATATAGAAAATTCTGTACCTGCTATTTTTGCTTAATTATCAACAAAGAATTTTTTCTGTGTTACACCAAACTCTTTGTAAAGGTATATGCAGAGTTTAGAGTATATTTACTTAATAGACACTATTTAGGTCATTTCCTACTTTTCCCTGAAGTCATTATTATTTCTGATAATAATGCCTGCTCTTCAATTAAGGTTGTTTCCTTATGAAAGATTATGAGAACAAAAAGTCCAAACCAAATCCCATCACTGGCCTGTCAGGAATGGTGGAGCCTTCCCTGTGAAGGGTTGTAACCCAGGGGGACACCTTCCCACCTTTCTCATCTCTCCACTGGGTCCAGGGAAAGCAACTGCCTTCTCTGAGTCTCATTTTGCTCATCTGTAAATGGACAAAAACTCCCATCTGAACTAAGTTGGCACAAAGATTAAATGATGTGTCATATGAAAAAGAAACCTAGAAATGCATGCGGAGCAAGCAAATGACATTATAGCCAATTTCACTGCAACAGTCTACATAAAACTTAGATAACATTCCTTCACAGGTTTTTCTAGGACTTCCTCTTTTTTAGCCGGAAGTCCTTCCTGGAGGGGTGGAGGCTGCGTTTGGAGCCCTTGGCAGGTGGGCTGCTTGTATCTCTTCTAGCTCACCAGTGCTCACAGCTGAGAAGTAGGAGTTGTTTCTTTTTCTTCTGAAGAGCAGGGAGGGGGTCTGACAGTTGGAATTCCTGCGGGGAAGACGGGCTTGTTTCCCACTGCATTCCCCTCATTCCAAAACAGGGGTGCTGAACGCAAATGGAACAGAGGCACTAGACCCTTTAGGGTCTGAGGACAGTCCAGACTCTAGCACTTGGTACTGTCTAAGGGAATAAGAGCGGCCATGTGCTCAGACTCATGCTCTCCCCCCTCAGAAGGCCATGTTGGGTAGTACCCAGAATGTGTTGGAGAAGGATGTCTAGCACCTCAATAGAAGCTAGCTTTTATGCAGAAGCCTCTCTTGGGTACACATATCACCAATATTTTGCATATAATTTAAGGAATTCAAAAACTTCCAGAAAATAATATGGATGGGCACCATGTTTAAAAATCTCAATGTTGATTTACTGAAATCGTTTTACAAATTCTACCTTATCCAGGATAACTACTAGTTACATTTCTTTATAATTCAAATAATGTATCGATAATATGCTCTTGCTGTACGTGCATACATACATTCATATCAGTTGTTTTGGTTTTGGTTTGGTTTGGTTTCATTTTTAAGAGGAAACAGAGGGATACAGGAGAGCAGCTGCTCACTTGACAGACCTTCAGCCGAATTTACCTCCATGTCCCAATTTTGCTAGGTCACACTATCAATTTGGTTCACACTCTGCTAAGGAGGAAAAGCATTCAGGCCAGTACTGCACCCCACTTCCTGCCCACACTGTGGTTAGGACCAACTGTAAAAGTGCTTCAGAAAGATTAGAGTGCCATTAAAATGTAAGAAACATTTATTGTGATAATTTCATTACTCTCATTTCTGGGAAAATTAGCTCTTAAGTGCAGAAAAATCCAATGTCCAATATTCAAAACAGAAGAGGTAAACCAATAGTAAAAGCATGACCTCTTCATGGTAACTTTGAGGAGGTATAAATGTGCGTTGCTTTTGGCAAATTCACAGAGAAGGACCCATGCTTAGTTACCACCTTTCACAGACTTCTGTACTAGCTTCTTCTGTCGTCTCAATCCAGTGACTAGATATGGTAGTTCTGAGACACCCTTGCAGGTTTCCACTGACTCAGCCATACCAGGTCTGGCCAATGTAGATCATTTGTCTAAAGCCTAATCTTATAAAACCCTGATTCCATAATACTCATTGAAATTCTGCCTTCCCGATTGAACTCTGACTGACGTGTGTCTGTGTGTGTGTGCACACCAGAATTTGCTGCTTGCACAGCCTAATTCTGACTCAAAGACCAGCCCTTCAATATCTGACACAGACACCGCCCACCCACGCCTATACTCAATGCCTGCCCACCCCCATCTCCCTGACCTTTCCTCAGTGGCCAAGGCTGTGAGAACATAATTGTGGTTGACCACAATGAACATATGCTTTAGAGCTTACAAGAAGTGCTCAGCTGTGGTTTTCCTGATCTGAGTCAGAGGTCAACTCTCAGGATCTACTCTTTCCTTGTGAAATGACCTAAATCAAAACCCCAGGGCCTATGAGAACAAGAGAGGCCTGGCAGAAAAGGGGCAAGAAGCTATAGCCGTAGCTCTTATAGCTACAGTGATGATTTCTTCCCCCAGTGGGTTGCGTGTGGAAGGACATCAGTAGTCAAAAGGTCTAAGACTGAGTACTTACCGGCCACTACCCTGAGACACGTGCTCACTTCACCTCTCTGAGCCTTAAGCTTTCTGTCTTTGAAATGTAGCTAAGCATATTCAATCCATGAGGCTGCGGAAATGATTGTGAATAATAAAATTCCATATAAATACATAAGATATATTATAAATACAAGATGATATACATGCATATCAAGGTTCAGTCAGAGAAGCAGAACCTCTATGAGGAATATGGAATCCTAGTTTTGTAAGAATTGGACGTTAGACAAACTATCTACACTAACCAACCTTTGCATATGTGAGGGAGTCAGAGCTTGCTGGGGTAATCTCAGAGCTAAGGCATCCAGCTTCTGGATTGGGCTGTTAAGGAGGCTGACATAGATGTCGGTACAAGGTCCTCGGTGCTTTGTAGAAACACCTATGTGTGTGACTGTGCAGCAGAGTATCTAGTGCTAGACAGGGGTCACAGTGGTCAGCAGAATGGGAGATGAGCAAGAAGAACTGGTGATCCGTAGAAGAGGCTCTGACTCCTACTTCTCATGTGCTAAAAATGCCTGTGATGACGCTCTCAGCTGGCACCACTGCTGTGTGCTAGGTATTCCCTCACAGCAATCTATAAGTAATCTCCAGCAGCGGTCCCACTAGGCACAAGACAAAGTTGCAATCCCCTAACACAGCACTCAGTCTTTCTGAGTTCTCTAGAACTCAGTACTTTTTCAGCTTTATCTGCTAATGACCCTCTGCTCACCTTACTTTCTGCACGCAATGAAATATTTGCTTCTCTCCAAGTACATTGTGAGTTTTAATCTTTGTACCTTCCATCTGTCCATAAAACATTCCAATGTGTGTCTGCTTAGTGGTTTACTTACCCTTCCATTTCCTCAAATACAACAGTTTTGACAAGTTAAGATGCATTTAGATCAAGGAAATTTGGCTACTCCAGGGCAGGCAGAGGAGAGCTGTCCTCTCCCAACAGCCAATGTATTCACTGGTATTTGGGGCTTAGAGCTTCTCTCTGAAGAATATAGGGCAAGAATCCAAAGCACATATCTTGTGTATTCAGCAGATATACATAGAGATAGAGGAGCTTAGTAGGAGGAAAATAATCAGAACTCTGTCCACTTCCTTTTCAAAGTAATAAAAAGCATGATAGCTTAGAGTGCCCCTGACCCAGGGCACAGGAAGAACAAGGGGGCCCTAAAAGGAGCCCTACCACCACCACTAATGAGGAGAGGCAAAGGGCAGACTATGGGGCTGGGTCAGCTGTGAGGGCTGGCTCTCTCCCCAGTGCACCTCTGGTACTAAAAGCTATTCAGATCAGAACTCTGGCACTGCAAGTATGTATCTTCGGAGGAAATGGTTAGATCATGTAAATCTAAAATATTATCTTGGGGCACCTGGGTGGCTCAGTTGGTAGAGCGTCTGGCTTCGGCTCGGGTCATGATCTCACGGTTTGTGGGTTCAAGCCCCACGTTGGGCTCTGTGCTGACAGCTCAGAGCCTGGAGCCTGTTTTGGATTCTGTGTCTCCCTCTCTCTCTGAGCCTCCCCTGCTCACACTGTCTCTCTCTTTCTCTCTCTCAAAAATAAATAAAACATTAGAAAAAAAATTAAAATATTATCTTATTGAATGTATAACTGGGGACCTAAACAGAACAGGTAAGCAGGACATGATGGAAGTATTTCCCTCATAACTCAAGGACTTACCAAGGCCCAGAAGTGGGGAGGCAGGAGTGGAAAGGAAGGCATCTGGGGTACCAGAGTCAGCAGCTCAATCAGACACTCATTGCTATGAGGTTTAGAACTTCTGGCATGTTGTTAAATCCAGCTGTAAGATGCCAGCCCTGGGACCTACAGGCAGAAGGAGGGCTCGTCCACAGGGTTGGTGGACATCAGAGGGCACGGCTCAATTCCTCTTCTCACAGCAGTGATCAGTAACAACACAGGACTCTAACCAAATCCAAACAACTGTAAGAGGTATCCTAGGAAACTGAAGAAATGAAAGGTAGAATTTCTGCTGCTTGGGTAAATAGAACTGTTAGCCACTCTAATTTGGAGAGTTAATGGAAATGTAACTTTATTGTGTTTACCCACATTGATGGGGCTTTTGATGATTGGGTTATACAACAGATGAAGAAAGAGAAAAAAAGCATGAGGGAACAGAAAGAGGCAAGAGAAAAGAGAAAAGGAAAATAACATCTCTGAGTGCTAGGCTCTGGATGGAGTCTGTCTTTGCCTTCATGTTACCCCATTCCAGTGCTCACTGGATCTTTACAACAGCCCTGCAAGGAAGGCATATTATCCATGTCTGACTAAAGAACATGCAGTTCAGAGAGGCTAGTCCACTTGTTCAAGTTTTCAAAAGATACAAGTGGCAACACCAATTCTCTAGAAACCTGAACCATTATGCTTTTAAGAGAGATATTTCCAGTTACTTAGATTTCTGTACACATTAAAGGCAGATGGGATAGTTGGCTGGCTCAAGCAGAGCATGTGACTCTTGATCTCAGGGTTGTGAGTTCAGACCCCATGTTTGGTGTAGAGCTTACTTTTTAAAAAGGCAGATGACCACAGAAATGCTCATTTGTTTGGGACATTGGCAAACACCATATTTCTTCTAGGAGCGTCATATTATCATTCAGCATCATTCGGTTTGGATGTTGGCAAATCCTGCTTCCTTTCTTCCAGACCTTTCCAACCATAGCAGATTGCCAGAATTAGAATGAGAGAATGTGCTCTTAGTGAGTCCATAATTCAAGTTTAAATATTCCCTTTTTGATGTTAAGAAGTGTTTTCTCAACTAGAAAATTCTTTTTTTGTGACAATTCCACCAAAATGAATTCTAGGGAAAATGCTAGTTTTATACATGTATAAGTCCATCTGCAATTATATATATATATATATATATATAGCATCCTCCCCCCAAAGTCAGTTATATAAATATATATACACACAGATATCTTTCCATCTATCTTTCACTTATCTATATATCTATGTATATGTAAACACACACATACATAAAATTATATACTTGCAACTGCATATAATTAACCCATCTGCACTTATATATATATTTACACAATATTATATATATAATATATATTATATATATATATAATATATATATAATTATGCAATTATACAATATATAATGTATCAGGAGCTATTTTGCAAATTGGATGGTAAGGTGTGGAAGCTAAAATAAGAATTTAAGACTATGTTCTGTATATTCCATATATTTTATCATGTGTGGTATGTAGTGTTGCCTCATCTTGTGTTCACCACGATCTTGGAAAATAATATTTCTCTCTGTATTTTAAAGATGAAGAAAGAAGTTCAAACAAATTAATTGATTTCTAGGTATGCAGCACAGGTAAGTAACAGAATCTATTATTCACTGTAAATCTGAACACCTTTATTAACTAAAAGAAATAATGCACCTAATTTTAAAGCTGGCTTAAAAAGCTGTCCATCCCCTGAAGATAAGGAATGATATCTATTTGACAACATCTTTGAAACTAATACCCAGAAAACACCTAGGGCATAGGAGGTGACCAATGTATTTGTTCATGAAGTAATTCCTCAGCAGAGGCTCCATGTGGCCTATTGGCATTGTTCTAAAATGTCCCTGATGCTCTGAACTCTATTTACAGAGATAATACCTGGAATGGAATGCATATAACTAGTTTCTAAAGTCAGCTTGGGTCTGCATGACCTAAAATATAAGCAGTCCTTCCTCTAAAAGCTAAAACCAGAACATACTCTTCTGATAATAAGGTGTGTTTTCATGAACTTTTGCACTTAAAAATACATTCCTCTTAGGTAGTTGTTGTCAATATTTAGTCTAAAAGGTTTAAGTATGCAACAAATCTTTGGTATCCTCTCCTAAACAGAAGATATTCTCCCCCATTTTTTTTCCTAAATAAATCCAGAATGGCCCATCTGCAAATCTGTGTACAGACTGTCTTCTGGTATAGCAAGAATGCAAATATGATCTTACCTTCACTAGTTTGTCTCACTCCTCCAATTTAGACACACACACACACACACACACACACACACACACACACACACACTGTTCCAGGCCTTAAGTATAGAAAAAGTAGCAGCTGTATCCAGATTTATTTTAGCACTTAGAGCCTTGTTAGTAAAGTAAGAGAAGCAAGCATAAATGATTAACAGCACATATAAGACCGATTGAAAGATTGGGTATAGGTCATGTCAGATTTAAGATGAGTGAAAAGCAAATGAATGCAAGAGAATCCCAGAAATGTAACAAAGGCAGAGAAATATACTATACACAAGTCAAATCTCTTTGCCTTGCAAATAGTAAACCATAACCTGAGCTGACTTACACAGAAATAGGAAGTGTATGATAAGAAGGGAAGGACATATGTCTGCTGGGTGTTCCAAGAGGCAGATGCCAGGAAGGATTTAAGTGCAGCGACTTATTAGGGGACAAGTCTGTGAAAGGAAAAAGAAGTGGGAGAAGGTTTGAGCAGGGAAACTTCTCAGATGGAGGAATACCAGCCAATGTGACAATGAAGGGGGGAAGGAACCATTAATGAGCAGGGAGAGTCTCTGTGTGATACAGATCTGAAAGTCTCAGATCTGTCCAACTCAGTGTGGGGAATCTAGAGTCAGGATCACCCCTTAGAGGAGTCCTGTGTTGACAGAAATGGCCGGGCTCTAGTACAGCCATGACATTCAGTCATTGGCTAAGGGATGGCCAGAAGAAGGTGACATGAGGGGACTGCTGCCCCCTTATTGTGCTGGGTCTTGGACTGCAGCTTATCCTCATCACTCCCATCCCCACTGCCCATTCTAACCTCCCCACAGATTACCCTGCACTTCAAATACCCTTCAGATACCACATCAACTGGTCTCAATGACTGTACCAGGCAGGGCTCTCCAGAGAATCAAAACCAATAGGACCTGGATCTAGAGAGTTCTCTCTCTCTCTCTCTCTCTCTCTCTCTCTCTCTCTCATTCTCTGTATGATATCAATCTATCTCTCTCTCTATCTATCTATCTATTGTCACCATCATCTATCAAAAGAGATATCTTTAGAAGAATTGGTTGATACAACTGTAATTGACTTACATGTTTTGCAGGGCTGCCTGGGTAAGTCTGGAATCTTTAAAGGCAGGCTGGCAAATTGGAAACTTAGGCAAGAGTTGATGTTTCAGTCTTGAGGTAGAATTTCTTCTTCCTGAAAGAAACCTCAGTATTTGTTCTTAAGCCCTCCAACTGATTGAATGAGGCCCACCCCATTATCAATAGTAGTATTGTTTACTTAAAGTCAGCTGGTTGCAGATGTTAACCACGTTTATGGAATACCTTTAATGCAGCACCTAGATCCGTGGTTAAGTAACTGAGTACAAAACTTTAGCTGAGTTGTCACACAAAATCGTCATCACAATGGCTTACCTGGGAAAATAACCCAGAATCTAATTCCTAAGTGATCTGAGCCCTGGAAACCATTCCCTTCTCTGACCAGGTTTGCTGGACCAGCTGGATAGAGACTACTGAGACACCCCATATGGATCATATGAGGTCTACGCACATCCTTCCACTCCATTATGCAAAGGCAGCCATACCAAGCACAATTGAGCAGGATCAATTACTCTTGCCTAGATGGAGACTCTGCTTCTCTCATGCTGCATCCTGGACACAAGGAGTCCAAATTGTCTGGGCATCAGCCATAGCATGTAGTTCAATGGGAGCCTTGTTGTGTCGCCTGGGAGGAGTCCACCCCTTCTGGGATCAGAAGCTTTCAACCCTCCAAGCCCAGTGTTGTAGGATTAAGAAACACAAATTTTACCTTTGGGTCACTGAGAACAAAGGAAAGTGAAGCCACTCTTACTTCCACCTTTTGATTCCTCGACCTGGGTATTTTCCCTATTTGGATACAGGACTATGAAGAGTTCTGAGCCAGCATAAATAAGTACTATATCCTGAGGATGCTGTCATGTATTCAGAGTGCTGCTTCTGATCTGGCCCCAGTTGAGCTTGCAGCAGGCCATTCCCATGTGCAATTGGACTGCAGATTCTAGATAGCATCATGGAGTCCCTGGACATGGGCCCATTCCCACAGCTCCTTTGCTATGAAGTTGGAAACTTGGTCATATGCTACATTATTTACGATGCCATGACTCTATATCTGAAACTCTAGAAGTCACCTGAGAGTGCCAATGGCTGACGTAATGTGGACAAGAAAGGCAAATCCATATAAGAATAAGTGTCCATACTGCAAGAACAAACCACTGCCCATTCAGGATGAAAAGGGGCTAATGAAGGGGTGCCTGGATGGCTCAGTCGGCTAAGTGTCCAACTCTTGATTTCAGCTCAGGTCACGATCTCATGGTTCATGAGATACAAGCCTTGCCTCAGACTCCATACTGTCTGTGTTTGATATTCTCTCTCTCTCTCCCTCTCTCTCTATGATGCTTCCCCACTCCCACATGTTCTTTCTCTCTCAACACAAAAAATTACTGAATTATTTTCTTGTTTACATTTTCAAATTTTCAAATAGAGAAAGAGTTTAACACAATTGGTCCAGAGTTTCCATTCCTAGTCCTATGTTAAGGGGGAAATATCATATAGAAAAAATATGTAATGCTCCAGCTTATCCATCCTCAGTATGAGAGGGAGCAATTCTCCAATAAAGGAAATGATAGTGGATTGTGTGTCAGGAAGTTTACCCCAAACACACTGGTCACATGTTTATAGATTAAGGTCAGGTGTTTTCTTAGGCATTCCTTTCTTGCCCTTCTAGCAGCCATAGAGATGTGCCACCTAGACCTCCCTTCAGGAGGGAACTTGCTTCTTGAAGGGAGGTTAGTTGTAGCCTTCATCTCCTGAACATTTGTGATGGGCTGTACTGTTCACATTGGGGCAGCTTTGAGTCAATGGCTGTGACCACCAGGGGTAATAGAGAATGGCCATTCTGCCTGATGCAGGACATTTGCTCTGGGGCTCCCTGGTCCTTGACTGAGACTCTCTCAGCTGCATTGACATCTGAGGCCTCACAGGAGTCAGACGTACAGTGAGATTTGGCAGACTTTTCCCACATATTCTTGTGTGCTCTTCCCTTTATTCTTCACAGAAGTCTTCCCCAACACATTTCTTCTTCTTTTTCTTATTTGAGAAAGAGAGAGAGAGAGAGAGAGAGAGAGAGCAAGGGAGGTACAGAGAGAGAGATAATCCCAAGCAGGCTTCACATTCAGCACAGATTCCAACACAGGGCTTGATCCCATGACCCTGGGATCATGACCTGAACCAAAATTAAGAGTCAGATGCTTAACCTACTGAGCCACCCAGGTACCTCCCAATACATTTCTTCTAACTCCCTCCTGGCCATGTGCTTCTCAGAGGACAGTTCTGAACAGTGATGGGCAAGGAAAGGTTAAATAGTAATAACTCCTTGGTTTCAGAGATGGAGGATCTTAACAAGTGTGGATACACTGAGAGGCCCCACCCATATCCGCCTTTAATGACGTCTGTATAGCATCATCTGCTGAGAGTGCCGTCAGCACATAGCCTCCAGTTCTGAGTAACTTGATTATATATGGTGGTTGGGAAAACACTCTGAATTCTCTGGGTCTTAACATCTCTATCTGTAAAATTAGAGTCTTGGAAACCCCTTCCAATGTCAAATACTCTGATTCTATCATTCCCTCCTTCTCTATCAAATGTATCAATCAGCAATGAATTGATATTCAGTGAAACATCATTCAGATAGAGATTGACAAACAGAAAGAAACTAATTCCCTGTTATCAGGTCTCTATCACCCAAATCTTAACTTTATGATATGTTCTCAGTTCAGGGATGAGCCCAGAGACCAATTTTTCACATTTACTTCATTAGCATCTATAGCCCAAACAGTTATTAATGGGGTAATGTTTAGTCACCCTGGAGCCCTATGAAAGTCTTGGCCTTCCACAAACGCCCTCCTGGTTAGGGTCACTGGGATCTTCTTCCCAAATCCAGGAAAAGTATGATGCATCCCAGAAATATTTATAACCACAAAAGGAGAGACAGAGGAAAAATTTTACCAGCACACTCATTCCTTGTGTCATGATAATCCTTTCATTGGTTCAGAATTTATTCACCCTAGATAAATAATTTTCTAGTTGTAGGATGGCTGGGAATGAGGTGAGGGTTTGGAGATGGATAGAATCAGTACATAAAACTCTCACTCATTCCTGGTTCAAGTCCAGAAACTCATCTCTGTTGTTATTTATTTTCTTTGTTTATTCTTTGGGTTCTTTGTGAAGAAAAGTCCTTTGGAAAAAAGCTGTTGAGGTTAAAAATTTGAAAACCACTGCCCTAGGGAATGTTTCTGCAGATACAGTCCTCATGACAGACTCATGCAGTAGTTGTTAATATTATCCATTGTTACTAACAAAGGTTTGCAAACCTCAGAGTGACGAGAAAACTTGCTCACTAATAAGTCACTGAGCAGGGACTCAAAGGCAGGATGTCTGATCATAAATACATTTATTCTTTCCTCAACATCTCGGAGACTTCTTTGAAATTTTATAGTAGCGGAAAATTCTAGACTTGTAGGATTTCATATTTCCCAATTTTATTCAAGATTAATTTAACATATTTTAAATAAACCCTTTCTCTAATAATATAACTATCATTTTTATGCAATTACTATATGTCAGGAACTATGTTCTGCTCATTTATAAACATAAATACAATATAAATGAACTCACTGAGTTTAAACAATCTGCCACCAAAATGCATATGTTAAGTGCCATTATTAGCCCTTTTTTTACAGTTGAGGAAACTGAAACTCTGAGAGATTAAGACACTTACTTAATATCACAGAGCTAATTAGAGGCTGGTCCAGAAGTTGATCCTAAGCAATATAACTAATTAGCCTGTCCATTAGTACATGGAGTATGATTGAGTTTAGGTTCTGGGGATTCTGAGGTGAATAAGACATTATCTTTATACTTACCTGGCTCACCTGCAGGTACATGGCCTCAAAAATAAGGTTTAGTATGGAAGTAATTGCACTGTAACAATAAATGTTGGTTTCCAAATGAGTGAATTTAGAAGTAAAAGTTTATTTGGGATTAGTTTCACCTAGGGTCAAAGTTCTTAAGGAACCACATAAGATGGTAGTATTGCTTAAATTTTTAAGAATATAATCCATACCAGCTTCAGGAAATGTTATTAAGAAAATCTCAGAGAATATATCCCATGGTAGAGGCAATGCATAAATCATGATTAACATACAGCAGAAGAATACTATACTGGAAAACTAGCTCTCACATGCAATGGGGGACCACACACCAAAGCCTCTCTGGGAACTTAAGTGAACATATCTGAATATTTAAGGAAGAGATGAATTATCCTGCTAAGTCCATGGTTTATGAATGCTTGAACATTGTCTACCAAATGTTCACAGTTGCTGAGAGCATAAAATTCAACTCTTAGCTCTATTCCTCTACTGTTAATGATGCACAAGACCAGAATCTGTTTAGAAAAGCTTTGGAGGATGACATATTTTCTTCATTTCATCTTCCATGCTTGTTTTAAATAGTTCCCTGGTAGAACAGCAGTATGTGGGTTTTGCTTTAAAGCATGCTTAATATAAAATTAAAATCACGATTTAAAAAAGAAAAACAAATTGGGCAGATGTTGCAGAAGGAGACTATCGGAGGTGAGTCATGGCCAAGCCGTTAGTGGTGGAACGTTCCTTATAGTTGGAACTGTCAAAACAGCCTTCCAGTGCACATGAGGTGAAATGCAACCCTCCAGAGAGAAATTTTCATCATCATAAAATCTAATCTCTCTAATTTCAGCCTTGGAATCCTACATCACCTGATCATATAACACCAAGGTGGCCGTGAGAAGGAAGTAACAGGTTCAATGTTCACTCTATTGGTCTGGCTTGTGTCTTCTGTTTTGCTTAATCAGCTTCTGAACATAGGTGAGAATATGGAGTTAAGATGTATTACTGGTTATTTACAGGTTGGGGCAAAGGGATACAGCAACAAGAAGAGAGGCAAAGATAGAGACCAGTATTGAGGGTACATAAACCTTTGTGCTGACACTTTTCTGAGCCTTCATTTTTGTTTGTTTGTTTGAATCTGTCATTCTTGAGTATAACAAAAATTATCTGCTGTAGGAAATAATTTTTTGTAAGGAAAAAAAACATGGAACATTTCTACCAATATTGATTTATAAAATATAAAGCACTGTGCAATTATTGGTCATGCTGTATTCTTTATTTTGTTTTTATTATAAGACAAAATAACCCACAAAATAAGCAAAATAGGGCAAATAAAAGGAAAATGATGGAATTCTGTTGGGGGAGCCTGGACTCTAGTCTGGCTCTACGCCTCAAAGAGATACAATGAATTGGTCCATGTACATGTGTCCCTATGAATCAGCACTCCTGTATCCTTTGGATAAATCCCTAGTAGTGCTAGTGCTGGGTCATAGGGTAGTTCTCTTTTTAATTTTTTGAGTAACCTCCATACTGTTTTCCAGAGTGGCTGTACCAGTTTGCATTCCCATCAACAGTGCTCTGGAAACATGCCCAACCATAATAATGTCAGAAAAGGTTAGTTAGAGTTGGCAAGCATTTTAACTTTTCTTTTCCATTCCTTGTCTATAAAACATGAAGTGCACCTACTTCACAGACTAATGAAGGAGGATTACTTATAGTGATATATAAGAATGAAAATTATGAAACATTTGCAAATTGGCTATTATTACTTTTTATTGGAGTCTGTGTTTTTATACCAAAGTTTAAAGGAACATGTTATCCTCTATATAACAGCAGAAAACTTGATGGTGTGAAAACACTGTATTATTTTCAAGAACATAAAATAAATGCTAAATTAAGTATTTAGCTTTTGCCTAATTTGGGGTGAGATGATTAGCTTTAATAAATATGAAGACTGCATTGCAAAAGTTTGAATATTTGTTTTTAAAGTAATGAGCAGAGAGTCTATCAGACTGTCATAACTGTCAGATTAGAACAACAAAGACCCACACTCAAATACTAGCAGTGATGATAAAAACAAATATATTATGTTTAAAAGAAAGATAAGATTTATCACTTAACACAATACACTTCAGAGGCAGGCAGCTTGTGGTTCAGATCTGAAATTTAGTCTCTCTCCAATAGTGTTTTATGGTTTTTCTATACTTTTTACTTTGCCTATGTTTTCAGATCATCATCTTGAACCGAAAGCAAAAGAATGAATGACAACCTTCAGTTAGCATCCAGTGTGGAATTACATCTTAATATCCAGTGTGGAATGGCATGTTAGTGTCTGGTGTGGAATAGTGTAGTATAACAAGACTTGACATGGTGGGAACAGTGTATTATTTGTCATGAATCTGACCTATATTAAAATTCCTACTGGGCTGGGGCACCTGGGTGGCTCAGTCAGTTGAGCGTCCAGCTTCAGCTCAGGTCATGGGTTCATGGGTTTGAGCCCCGCATCAGGCTCTGTGCTGACAGCTAGCTCAGGGCTTGGAGCCTGCTTCGGATTCTGTGTCTCCCTCTCTCTCTGACCCTCCCCTGTTCACACTGTCTCTCGCTGTCTCTCAAAAATAAATAAAAAACATTAAAAAAATTTAATTCCTACTGAGAATTTTGTGCTTGATCTTAGGAAACTTTGCTAATCCCTGTGAAACTCCTTTTAAATTATTATAATAATTATTGCACCCTCTTCCCAGGAGTGTTCTGAGGATTCAATGAGACAATGCATGAAATACACCCAGACCTCAGCTGGCATGTAGTAGGCATTTTATAAAAGTTACTCTCTTCTTTTCATCCACTCTGTCTTAGACCTTATGGTTCTCTGATAAATACACCTAAAGAAGTGTTATAGTCATACTGACAAATTCTTAGATTTGAATAGGCTTTGTAATAAAACCTTGAAGGTAAACAAATCAAATTATCTTCATCTATGAATTACGAAATAGGCTTGGAAAGATGTGTGACTTGCTCAAGAGAGTATTTAATTTGCAGCTGAATCAGGACTAGTGAACTTAGTAAACTTAGTCTACAAGCATTCCCCAAGTCCAGATGTGACCTGTATCTTGGTTGCTTCAATGAAAGTATGTACCTGTACCTTCAAGGAATTTGGATTCTAAAAAAGACAATGCCAAGAACAATCTTTATCTCTGGCCACATGCAAAGTACCAAGAGATAGCTGATGGTTACATGTTCCCTCCTTACCTTTTCATCTGCAGGTGTGAATGCAGCCATGCATTTATCTAGTAACTGAATAAGCTAACAACATACCACATGCAAGACATTTTGTTAAGTACTGTACAAATAGGACATTAAATTTCAGCCTAAGAGAAAAGAGTCACACAATCAGTTGTAAAGTAGGACAGAGCACAGATTTCAACATCAGGGAAAATCTGAGTTCAAATACCACTTCTCCTGCTTATCATACACTCTGTTGGTCAGATTCCTAAGCTAATCTAGGCCTTTGTTTACTTCCCTTTATTATGTGAAGAATTACACTTAGTCCTCAGATGGATCATAAGCATTGAATGTGATAGTGTAAAACAAAGAACTCAACCTGTTGCCTAAGCTCTCAATCAATCACTCATTCAGTGGTGACTATTGCTAATAGCCATTATTTATTATCAAGAGAGGTAAAGCAAAGTGCTATGTGGCTAACCTTCTAAGTTAGGGGTCAACAAACTTTTCCTCTAAGTGGCTAGATACTAAATATTTTCAAGTTCTGTGGGCTATACGGTCTGCCTCATGACAACTCATTTCTGCTGTTGCGGACCAAAAGCAGCCATAGAACATGAATAAATGAATGGGTGTGGCTGTGCTATAATAAGTCTATAAACACAGGAGGCCAGTTGGGCCATTGTGTTCTAAGCCCTGTTCTAAATGGACAATTTTGAGAAGGGTAGCTACAAGAAATGATTGCTGGTTTAGTGAAACTGTAGGGTTGGGGAGACAGATCGCAACAACAGAGGAAGGAATACCATAAACAGAGGCAAGAATTGGGAGCAGTTTGGAGTAAGTATGGTGTTTACTTGACCCCAACACCCTCACCAGGGATCCTCCAAGCACCCAGTCCAACCTTGGGCATACAGGACATGATAATTGAAAGGAAGGATGCAATACTGGAGCAGAAGACATTCTGGAACTCTCCTATCTAAGTGCCCTCACATCTTCATTGAATGACAACTTTTGAGCAGAAAAGTGACATGATGGATAACGTACTTTACTGCAAGGGAAGTGCAAGGGCAACTCTCCTAGGACGGAATAAACAAATAACATGGTAACTAATCTATCAGAGGAGAGGACAAGATGGAATGAAGGATAACACCCATAAGTCTGGCTTATGGGACAGAGATGTGGAATATTGAATGTGGGAAGCAAGGCTGGTCAGAATGCTGAAAAAGACACTGGAAAGTGAACTGTGGGGCTTTGGGCAAATCACTGAACCTGTGTGAGAAATGGATTGGATCATCTCTGAGCCCTTTTAGATCCAGAGATCAACTATTTCATATTGAATTTGGTGTTGTGAGCACACTGATATTTTGGTCTCTGTAACTTAGCAGACAGACTAAGCCCAATATATTAATTGGCAAGAATGGACAATGAAATCGTCTCTACCATTTGAAAACTCTCTATCTCTCTGTCTCCTTGTCACTATTCTCTTTTTCTTGATTGTTTCATTTCATTTGTTTAGTGTGTGTGTGTGTGTGTGTGTGTGTGTGTGTGTTCTGTGGAACATGTATATTTTGATCTATAAGGTGATGCATATGACTTAGTTCCATTGCATTGTGTTTGAAGCCCTGGCAGAAAATTCTCAACCATTGTGCCTGAATGAATTTTTCAAAGCACTGGTATATTCATTTCCATCCTCTGCATTAAACAACATCAACAACAGACAAAGACTCTCACATAATGCCATCAGTCACACCCTGTTCCATATGGTGTGCAAGTCTTTCATTGTCTGATCTTCACATGTTTTTCTGTCTTTAGATCCCACCACACACCTCTATATATCCCAGATATATGAACCATAGAGTTTCAAAATGCTCCAAATTGTTTTATGCTGCTGATCTTTTGCTTACACTGTTTCACTCTACTGGGGTTGCCAAGGGGGTCCACAAAAAAATCACCCTTTCCCATCTGGATTGTGAACAAGTAGGGAAATAAAACAAAAGAAAAATATGGAAGCCAAATATATTCATTACAGATGGAGGCCAAGATGGAAGACATAACCTTAGGTGGATTAATCAGGTGGGCCTGATAATATCAAACTTTGGATCTACAAGTCCTACTCAGTCAAATTCAGGCAATGCTGGACTGGGGCAGTTCTCCCCTGCCCACAATTCCTGCAGAATCATGGCCTAGCTGAGCTGGGGGTCCCTACTTATTCCTCCGAATATCCTAGCCAGGTAGTTCATTTCACTAACTCATAAGCTGAAGAAGCAAAAGAAAGGCCCAAGGTTATACTAATTGAACTACTTTCACAGGATGGAAATGTTAGAAGTAAAGAGAAAGTGTTCCCCACAAATATCACTCCTAATACTTTCTAATCTTTATAGTAAACAGTTGTTATCTATCAAATTTTCACCCAGGTATCATCAACAAGGAGTTTTCCAAGTAGAAGCTCCACTGAACTTGTGTAACAAGATCTAAATAAGCACAGCCTGATAACATCTTGTCACTCAATGCTGTACACCTCTATCTCCCCAAAGATGTAGATCCTTGACAGCCATTTTCTGGATATTTTTTTCCTGCTCTGTGCCCTTCTTTTTCATCCTTGTTGCAATAAAACCTGAGGTTTTTTCTTTAGAATTCATCTTTTCTAATTTAAATGAATTCTGATGCTGCAGCTAATCCAGGGATGGTGAGTGTTGAGTCTTCAGTGGAAACACAGAAAGATGGAAATGAGTAGAATTGGCCACCCAGTGTTATGCCTTAAGTAATATGTCCATTCTTCCTCCTGCTGCCCAGATCCTTTGAGGGTGTGATTCCTGTCTCGTAGATTTTTTGCAAAAGTGGCCTCTGCAATATGGCTTTTCTGAAGGTAACATCTATTTATCCACTTCCCACCTTGAACCTGAGCTGGCTTGGGTGCTTACTTTGACCAATAGATGTGGTGAAGGTGGTGTCATGCCAGGTCTAAGCCTAGGCTGTAAGAGGCTTCCGCTCATTTCCTTGGACCCCCACCACCTGCACAGGCCAAACCCCAGTAATCACCCTGTGGATGAGAGGCCAAGTGGCGCAGAGTCTGCCTGTGTCTCCCAGGTCAGGACCCAGGAGTATGTGAGGACCCAGCCAAGATCCAGAAAACCATCCCCTGGCCAACCAGCAACTGATCTCAGGTACATACCTGAGTTCCTCTGTTCACCACACAACAGCTGAACTTGGCCCAGATCAGATGACCTCCCCAGCCAAATTGTAAATGGGAGCTAACAAATGTCTACTGCTTTAAGGTTTGGAGTGGCTGCTTATATAACAATGGATAACTTTTACTCTCATTTTTATTGAGATATCATTGACATCTAACACTGTATACATTTAAGCTGTAAAGCATAATAACTTGATTTGGTACTTAAAAACGGCTTTGGGATGGGGCACCTGGGTGGCTCTGTTGGTTGAGCATCCAACTTCAGCTCAGGTCATGATCTCGCAGTTCGTGAGTTCAAGCCCTATGTCAGACTCGCTGCTGTCAGCCTGTCAGCACCGAGCCTGCTTCACATCCTCTGTCTCCTCTCTCTGCCCCTCCCCAACATGTGCTCTCCCAAAAAATAAATATTTTTTTAAAAATGGCTTTGGGATTGGGTACCAGGCAGAGATTAAAAAAAATTATGAGCAGGCTGTTGGTGCAAGGTGGAAAAAGTTGTGGTTTATCTTTGCTTTGTCTTTTGAGGCAGAGAGCTATTCCAAATCCACCCAACATATCTGTTCTTTCTTTTTTAATACTTAAATTAATCTGAGTTGCTGTATGTTACCTGAGACTAAAGAAAGCTACTGAAACAAGTCATAAGGAGGGAAGGAAGGTCAAAACAGAGGGAAGAAAAAAAGAAGGAAAGATACTGAGCTCTTAGCTCTCATCTAAAAAAAGGATTCAGACCACCACATTTAAAAGAAAATGTATTTTCCAAACACCAGAGTATACATGAATCAACTAAAATGCCAGTGATCAAAGGACTTAAGAAAAATCTCTTCTGATGTTATGATTATTCAGAGTTTATTCACATACACACACACACACACACACACACACACACACACCAGGAGTTGCAGATGGCTAACCCATCTGGTCAGAGGGCACCAGAGAAGGCATAAGCAAATGCATATCGGAAGTTTTTGATTTATGTAGGAGGTTTTCTGCAAACAACTTGCTGTTGCTGATTAAATCATAGCAAGCAGATTAGGTTCTGTTGGTGAAAGGGGTAATAAAGTGAAATCTATTTCTGCTTCCCAAAGCATTTATGCTCTATGTATCTTAAACCAAGGCATTCTCCAGATACACAGACTCCAAATGCAGTGGTCAAGAATAAACTTTGAATCTCTGCAAAACCACAGAATATCTGTTTTGGTTTTTTTTCCTCTTTTGAGCCAAAAGTAAAAAGTTAGACAAATTCTTTGTATCCACCAGAGAACTTTCAAGTAGTTTATGTATTGAATCAGATAATAGACAACTAATTAGTCTGGCCTTCTCTTAATTATGAATTCACTTAAGAAATATTTATTCCCCAAATATACTCCAATAATATTGCTATACTTCAAAGTGCCTGTACTTTGATTGGCTTCCTATTGCCTAAAGAATTGTGTAAAAATAATTCTAGTGATTAAATTACCATATATTGTGGTGGAAGAGAATCATGGACTTCCCTAAGGTGTGCTAGATATTGCCATGGCAGTGATGGTTAATGTGGGCTCCATTTATAAGCTGTCTGTGCTCATGTTCCATCTTGCCACTCACTAGCTGTGTTAACATTCAGCAAATTACTCATCCATGCCTTGGTTTGTTCTTCTGTGGAAGGAGATAGGAATAGTATTGTTTCATTGTACATTGTGAAGATGAAACATGCACATGTAAAGTGCTTAGACCATTAATCAATGTAATAATGTTAGCTATTGTTATTAGCTATCCTCCTCCCATTTCTCCTCCTCCTCCTCCTTATCATCATCATCATCATCATCATCACAGCCCTATATTACCTAACATTTCACACTATTTTATGAGCACTTACAACATCTCATTTATTTCTATGATCAGTCTTGTGATAAATATTTTTATTCTTATTATCCTTTCTTTATAAAATTGAAACAAAGACACATGTTGGTAAATTAATTTTCCCAAGGTCATTCTAGCCATGAAAAGCTCAGGATCAAGCCCAAGCCTATTAGACGTCAAGTCTGTACCCATCCTCTACACCTTGCCCTATTCATTGGTTTCTATGGGTGTCTTCCCACTCATGTCCTCTCACCTTCTTTCCCCTACCTGTTTTATGCTCTGTCTAAACAGACCACTGTGCTCATCATTGGTGGGATGTGAGCATGGTTTCCTTCCAAGAAGTTGACCCTGGCATGATTCCCAAACCTGCTGTTATTGTGGGGTAAGATGGTCCATGCAATGATTAACCATTTGTGTATCATTGGACTACTTGGATTGATGTCCAGCTCCAATGCTTGCAACCACATTAACTTGGATTATTGTGTCAAAATTTCCTCATCAGTAAAACAGTGCCAACCAGATAGGCTGTTCTGGGGATTAAATGAGATAAGCAAAGATCAGCACAGTGTTTGGCATGTAGTAAGACTTGAATAAATATTAGCATGAGAGTCTGATAAATGGGACTGTCCTCTGTCTCTTCATCAGCAGAATTCTCCAAGACCACAGTAACAGATGCCAATCAGCCAGATCAAAAATAAAGGCTAGGCTTTAAAAAAAGTGTACAGTTGAATGTCCATCACCAACCTCAAACTAGTAAAGGATATGAGTAGAAAAGCAGGTGAAAAAAGTTTCCTTTTAGGGAAGTATCTGTGGGCTGTGAGCTTCTTCCAAAGACACACAAGGAAGAGAATGCTACTCCTTCTTACCTAAGTCAAATGAAAGTGGCTTTGGAGGACTGCCAGGTTTGGTAGTAAGTTATGGGATTTGAGAAACATGTACGCTTCATCTGGGAGAGCTGTGACCAGGACTACCCATCTCAGATATCCGGACACAGGAAGGAGATGGAGTCTCATCCATCAGCAAGCAGTGTTTTCCAGGAGATCAGATGTGACCTCAAAGTTGGAAGCCAGCCTGGAGTCCAGGAGGAGAGGATTGTGGAAAGCCTATGGGGCAGGACAAGTTGGAAGTGGCTGACTAGAGGTGCAGCATCACCTGTGTTAAGGGAGCTGTAGATATCTCTTAAATATGTCCTCAAAAAGGGTCCTTTGGGAAATAAACAGGGAGTGCCTATGCCTGTGTAGTAGGAACCAACTCCCAATCACATGTCTGCCCACCATGGTGGCCACGTTACATCAGTGTCCTCTTCCCTAATGCCCTTTATGCATGTGCCTGGCCGTAGAGAAGTCATGAATCTAGATTCCAGGGGAACAAGGGGATATGGAAGAGGAGGAGAGGAAAACAGATAAGACACTCACTTCCCATGCACTACCCCAGGCTTCCAATCGTGGGGTTGTCCTCATTCAGTGCAAAGAAGGAGTTATAAATTTGCATAAGGCTTCAGCTTTGATGATTGCACCTTTCTGGACATTTAAATTATTTCTAAAAGTCACCATTCTGACTTAACAGAAGCTCAAAATGTTTGGGGATGGCTGAGACTTGGTCCAGGGTCAGGGAATCAGGTCCATGTGAGGGGAAACACTCCCCTCCTCACAGATGAAGGAGTCCATGAATTTCAAACTGCTGGCATCTTCAGCACCTTTTACAGGGAAGGTACAGAAAGCTCTCTCAATGGTACATTTGGAAGGACAAACTAGGCCTCTCAACTTACTGCCTCCCATCTTCCTGTTGGAAGTACGCTCTGCAGAGGACAAGTCTCTGCCCTCCCAGGCAATGAGTCTTCCTTGGGCAAAGCCCCATCCGGAACCAGCACAGCTGTGACGGTAGGGGATGTCTGTTTAAACAGGGAGCCCACATCTCCAGTGCATTTGGCTCTCTCTTTCAGCTGAGTCCCACAATCAGCCTTTCTGCAACATGAAGGCCATATTTTGGTCTCCATGTGTTTTCCTCTGTCTCATTTCTCAAACTGGTCCAAGTTCAGAAAGAGAAGAGAAATGTTATGTTTTGAGTCTCCAGGACCTACCAACAGCCCACAGAGTGAGCTTAAGGAGCTAAAGCTTCTCTGATTGTAACCAGCCCCATCCAGAGCTGTTGAGGAAATGTCTGCATTTGCCACTGTGACAATTATTACTTCTGTTCATACCTACAGGATCCTAAATATACTCTCTTGTGTTCTCATACCTTTGTATTCACTAAGGGTGTTTTGTGACTTTTTCTCATTGCCTTTTCTTGATTCAATTCCTCAAAGCCTTTCTTAACTCGCTCCATACTGTGTCCTTCACCTAAATTAGGTGCTACTTCTTTGCTCTTATCCAGAAGACTTGGTGGAGATGGTTCTCACCGTACTAGCCATACTTGACCTGGAAAACATGTAATCCTCCTATTGAATACAATTTCTCTGATGACTAGCTCAGCCTGGTCCTTTCTTATCTGTGTGTTCCCACAGCACTGTTCTCACATATGATGGGTGCCTAATGTTTGCTGAAATAAATGGAAATGACACCGACTGTACATTAAGCAGGGCTTGACAGTGCTATGAAGAAAGACATGCACAGTTTTGGGGTTCACATAGATCTTGTTTAAACTCTGGACTTTTCTCTGCTTCTCCTTTATTTTTCTCATGTGGCACTCTTAACTCTCTGGGTCTCAGTTTAAGCACAGTTATAGAGCAAGCTAAGTGCTTTGTGTTAAATATGGAGGGCTGTTTCTGATTTTAGCACCCAATAAAAGCAATTTCCATTTCCATTTTGATTGGGAAAAAAAATAACAGAAAAGGCATTGCCATTATCTTACCAGTCCTTTGACAAAGATATTACCCTCAAGGGCATTTAAATCTATTGCCCTTTGCAACTTCAACTACCAAAGAAATCATTTAAAGAAGATAAGGGTATGAATAGTTCTGTAATACCCTTTCCTCTAAAGGTGGGCTAACTCACTACCAAAGGCAGAAACTATGCAGGAGTTTGTATAGTACTTGGACCCTACTTAGCCAGCCCTGACTCTAAGGTCAAATAGACCCTCTGGAATCCCAGCTCAGCTTGACTGTTATATATCTGTGAAAGTAGAAAAATGGTAACCACAGTATCAACCTACTTCATAGGATTTTATGACCAGGCAAAAATATAATATATAAAACACATTTAGGCCCCCCAAATTTGTCTATTGTTGCTATTATCATCAGTATCATAACAAAGATGCCTCAGTTCATGCCTATGAGTTAGACCAAGGCTCTTCTGATTATCCCATCTTCATCTTGTTATGCCTATACACTACTCTCATAATTTTTATTATGCTTTTATCTCTTATCCATTAAAGATAAATAGTTATTTAAATTCAAAAATTAAAATGAAATGTCTCATCAACAAATAACTTGGGTCCCTTTATTCTTCCAATTATATAAAAAGACAGACTCAGTGGTAACTCCCAATATGATCTGGGGCAAGTCAGGTTGATTCTGTGTCCCTGTCTTTCTCATGCATGAGCTGATACTAACAGCTTAGGGAACTGAAATAATGCATGGAATTATAAACTTCTACACAAACTGTAAAACCAAACACTACTGTTAGGTGAACTTAGTTGGAGACAACAGAATCCTGTGGTTTTAGAGTTTGGGGCTCCCCAGACAAATCCTGAATATACATATCTATAGTCCCAAAATCTTTTGTCTTACCTGCACACTGGGCAGAAGAGTAGTAGTTACTTCCCAAGTGGAGAGGAGATCTAAAAGAAATAATGAACCAGAAAGTACTGGTTAAAATGTTAACATACGTTACAACCATAAAGCCCTGCCCAGTCTTCTACGGGAAAACCAGATCAGGCACATAGGGGTGATAGAAAAGAAATTTGGGCACAAAGGAAGGACTCTGATTGTAATCTGAACTCTACCACTAGTTAGTGAGGTCACCTTGCAGGTGAAATTAACACTCACCTAGGGGTGCCTGGGTGGCTCAATCAGTTGAGAGTCTGATCTTGGCTCAGGTCATGATCTCATGATTCATGGATTTGAGCCCCACATTGAGCTCTGCACTGGCAGCATGGAGCCTGCTTGGAATTCTCTCTCTCTCTCTCTCTCTCTCTCTCTCTCTCTGCTCCTACCCCACTCATGCTCTCTCTCTTTATCGCTCTCAAAATAAATAAATAAATAAGCTTAAAAATTTTTTAAAGAATTAAACACTCATCTAACTTAAAAAAAAAGAATTAAACACTCATCTAACAAGCAAAAAGAATAATGCACACCTGCAAGAAGAATATGCTATTGGTACAGTCCCTTCGAATTCTAAAGTTGTGTGATTTCTATGTGCTTGCTACCCACTTATAAGTAAAATAGAATCACACACTTTTCTGGAAATTAATTCTACCATCAGAAATGAGACAGAGAAGTGCAGCAAGGTGGGAAAAATTAAAGCAACCAAAGCCAGAGAACTCGGGTTTGAATCCTGGTTCTTCAGCATGTTAATTGACTAGAGGAGAAGCCATTAAATTTTCATGACCTCAGTTGTCTTGTTTGTAAAATGGGAAAATACATACCTCATGGGACTGTTGTGCAGGAGAAAAACACATGAGATAGTGCATTCTAGTTCACTGGTGCTGCCCTTTTACAGACATCCAGCGAGCATATGGCAAATGAAATCCTGAACCCCCTTAGCTCTGCCTGGTTGAAGACACTTGGGGATTCAGGGAGCTAATAAAAATCTCTTGGCTTCAAGGTTAAAGTCACATCCTTTGTATTTATCATGGATGATGCACACAGAGCTAATGGCTAAGTTGGAAAAGATCCTTGTATCGGCAATACAGAATTGCAGACACATTTCGCCATCTGTATTACCAGGAACTGAGGAAGCAAAAAGCAGTGGAAACAAGATGAATTCTCACCAAAGGTTATTCTCCTTCCACCCCACAAGGAGCCTGCTTTGTGGGGTTGTCCTGGAAGGGAGGGAAACATGACATGTTTCTGGATGGGACTCAAGCCTTGTCCCTCTTTGCAGCCTCAGAGCATGAAGATTGAGAAGTGAAGCCATCTGGATGACTCACTGCCAGCTCTTCCCACATCCTTGGAGCCTTGGGCTCACAGCACTGGTATTCCTTTTTCATTTCTTCCTTTCCATGCTGGACAAGCCCCATGTGGAACTCCCATCCTCTATCTCCCATGGATCTCTGAGCCAGTGGGCAGAGGTCTTCAGAGTAGGCGTAAGGATCCAGGGTGCACACAAGGCAATCCATCAGGATGCAACAATAAATTAGTAGGTGTTTGATTTATACTTAGTTCTTGCTCATCTAATGTTTATTTTAAATTCTGTAATGTAAATAATATATTAGCACAGTAGTACATCTTTATAATTTATAAGTAAAATTATATATTGCAGTCATGTTTTAATTACTGTCATTTGCAGAAACAGACAATATATAAACTACCAGAAATATGCAATTGAAAAAAAAATTTGTGTTCTTAGATAGGAGGTTCTTTAAACATCAAGATGAGGGCATTCATCTTTGAATCCCAAGTTTCTGGGAACACCTGGGTGGCTCAATTGGTTAAGCATCTGACTTCGGCTCAGGTCATGATCTCACAGTTTGTGAGTTAAAGCCCTGTGTCAGGCTCAGTGCTGACAGCTCGGAGACTGGAGCCTGTTTCAGATTCTGTCTCTCTCTCTCTCTTTATGCCCCTCCCCTGCTCACACTCTATTTCTCTCTCTCTCTAAAAAATAAATAAACATTAAAAATTTTTGAATCCCAAGTTTTTGGTGCAATGTCTGACAGTCTAGAAAATATGGAGAGATCAACAAAATATATGCATATAGTTACCGGGCATATTCTGTAGACAAGATTCTATTCCACACCCTTAAGATTCAGAGACGTATAGTCTTCTGAAGAAGACAATCATGAAAACAGCCAACTGGAAGACAATGGGGTGAATGTTTCATGTGAATTATAATTATAATTATTGGATACAAACAGGAGATTAGTGATTTTATTAAGCTCAGGAGCAAGATTGGGCTAGCTTTGTACAGGAGTGGGAATTTGAACAAAGCCATAAAGGGTAAGTAGAAATGTTTGAAGTGTTTGGAGGAAACAAGGGAGAATGGATCAGGAGAATTTATTTCCTGCAAGTTCTGGTAATTAGAACAGGGTAGGCACATTGGGAAGTCTGCATAAACAGAGTCACCATATCTAGACATGTATAGGACCACATTAGTTATTACTAATAAAGACTTCATCTATATTGACTAAGAAATAAAAAGGGTGCCTGTGTCGCTCAGTTGGTTAAGCATCTGACTTCGGCTCAGGTCATGATCTCACAGTTTGTGGTTTCGAGCCCCGCATCAGGCTCTGTACTGACAGCTCAGAGCCTAGAGTCTGCTTCGAATTCTGTGTCTTCCTCTCTCTCTGCCCCTCCTCTGCTCATTCTCTCTCTCTGTCTCAATAATAAGTAAACATAAAAAAAAGAAAAAAAAAAGAAATGAAAGTAAATTTTAACATAGAATACTTAGAACTCGAAAGATGGGGAGGGTTTCAGGTACAGTTAGATTCAGAGTTTTACAATGACATCAAGAATACAGCTTCATTTCTCTTAGCAACACTGAAATTCTGACTCTTGTTATGGTTTCCTCCTCAGCCTAGATTGCTCCCCAAATTTCAGGTCACATATCCACAACCTACAAGCTTCCGAGACAGAGCAGGACCCCTGGCCCCTGGGTCCCAGAAGACTAAGCAAGAGCTCCAACACTACTAACCCTGATCACTCTAGCTTAGGTCATAGCTCCGTTCCTGAATCAGATGTCAGCCTAATACAATGCCAGACTCCTGGAGACAGGTGAGGAGTCAGCTTCTCCAAAGTTACGTGGATCCCCAAATGGACAAGGTTTCAAAATAGGAAAACTGAGAAAATTGGTGTTGCTAGGGCAATCAACAGATGTCTCCTGTATGTAGTGTAGCCCCATTCAGTGCTTGGTGAAGGGTATATGCATTGCTTTTCCATATTATGAAGGCAAATTAGCCTGAATTTTGAAAATCTTCTAAAGTTCCTCACACAGTGTTCTCCATGCCATTCTGTTTTGCCTCAATCCCTGAAATGAATGACACATCTTCAGTGTAGACACATCAGCTATCATTTACCAGTTTGGTGAGTGAGAACTGAACTTCCTTTGTTTTTGCTTGTTTTCTTTTCATTCCTTTTTTTTTAACTTTTTAGAAACTTAAAACTTAAGTAACTAAGTCACAGTGAAAGCCATTGTTTTTTTCTCTGCCTTTTGTGTCTGATTACAATGCCGTTATCTTTCCCTCTGAGAAATAGATATTTGCTTTATCTTGTGTAAAACCAGCCTGACTTCCTAGACAAAGGGCAACTGTATAATAACCATTTTGTTAGAGATTGGCTTCAAAGACACTAGTACCTTATGAAGAAATGAAAACCAACCCCAGAAAGGAATCCAGCTGTCGCAACATGGTCCACAGTAGAACCTAAGCCTATTCTATGATCTACTCTTGTTCTAAAGCCACTTCTCACCCTTGAGCAGGAGTACGGGCATCACAGAGGAATCTTAAAGTTTCCATTTTGGAGACGTTGTATGTCCTTTTGTTTGTCAAACCACTAGCTTTTGCCTTCCTTCCACTCCATTCTTAACCCAAGGTTGCTTGACATTCAATAAATATTAAATGTGGGCAATAATAATGATGATAATGACCCTGTAAATAAATAAAAAGAAATAATCCTTTTTAAGCCTTTCCAGAGTGTCTGTACTTACGATTTCAGAATAAGAGAAAAGCCATCTCTTGGGGTCAAGTGGAATGTCTTTTTGCCTCATCATATGTGATGAAATCATACTCAATTTCCTGAAGTCAAAGAATAAAGCTCTAATAGAGTAAGATTATGCTAATAGTATTCAAGAACAGTATTCTTGGAGGTGAGAACTGAGTTTTCTCTCTTGTGTAAACCTTTATTAAAGTAGCATTGAACTCATGGACATGATTGGTTTGAGCGTGTCTCGCTGGGCTCTGAATATGTCACAATTACTACAGCCCATCGTTCATATACCTCTCTCCCCAGGCACAGAGCCGGGCATACAGTAGGTGTTCACTAAATGTTTGCCAGTACATAAATGTGTTTTTTAATTTACCTTCTCAAATATGGACCATCTGCATATATACTCTCTGCTGAAGAGAGAAGACCAAATGAGCAAGCACTACCATGTTTTATTTATTTTTTTACATTTTTAAATTTTTTTAATTAATTTATTTTCAAGTTAGTTAACATACAGGGCAGTCTTGGCTTCAGTATAACCCAGTGGTTCATCGCTTATATACGACACCAAACACTATCATGTTTTAAGCACAATTTAAGACAGGAGTTACAAATTACTTTCATCTCACATGCAAGCCCTGGGTTGAAGCATAATAGGGGCAATGCTGTAATGATCGTAGTGTCTGCCATGGACACAGGAGAGAGGAATGGCAGAACTGTGACACAGAGCTGTGTGCCCTCCAGATTTAGAGACATTCCTACCCACAGCAGAGGGACAGTCTTTGCAAAGAAGAGGCAAAATATCCCACTGGTGTATCTGAGAACACCACAAAAGCTTCACAGTGACTCAATTAACAGTAACTATGCAAATTGTATCTGTGGAGAATTTGCTTACAATTACTTTTCAATGAATTGCTAAAATCTTTCGGCAAGTGGTCAAGGCACACATAAAAACACGTGCCCCAGGTTGCTTGAGGATTTTCAGAATCTGTCCACAAATACAGCCCCATTCAGCCAATACTTAGGAGTTCCACCATTATATGAGTGCATTTATTTTTATAAATTAAAGGACAGACCTCAGCTGAAACAAAATAGACCAGGTTTCTGTGCATCCCCAACATTTTCCATTTGGCAAAGCAAACGCTGAACTTTTGCTCGGCACATAAGACAAACTCCAAATATTAGCCCCAAATAACCCCAACCTGACTCTATTCCTTACCAGATAATCTCTTCCTCTAGGCACATTCTCAGACTTGGCGACTCTGCAGTATCTTCAATTTGCCCATCAGACCCCTCTGCTCTCCATCTAGGATGCTGACTTGTGAGGTAATATCAATATACTGTGTTCTCTGGCCTCTGATTGAGTTCAGCCAACAGGGGGCCTGGCAGGAGATTGAAGGGAAGCAAGAGAGAGAGATCAAGGCATTTCTTCCACTGACTTTCCCAGTGAGGCCCCTTCAGGCTAGCTGCGTCCTCTGTTGGGGCCTGGAGACAACCTGCCCTATACACAAACTCTCTCTTGGCCTTCCAGATCCATCGAGCTCCCCTACTCCCCACCCCTCTGGGCCTGGGAAGGGAACAGGGTCATTGATGCTAGTCTTGGACTATCCTTTGTGGGTCCCTATTCCACAAAGTCACCTTAAATTAGCCTCCTTGTCAGTAAACCCCACTTGAATTATCCTAATTTCCATGCACCATTTTGTCTTTTTGGGCTCTGACAGCTTCAGATGCTTCTCCTGACAAGCTCTTGCCTCCACCCTCCCATGGTGATTGCAAACATCAGCCCTCCCATCCGGGCCACAGCATCCTCTGGTTTTTGCCCACCCACTGACTTTGATAAGGAGCCTACTTCTGTCTGCTGCAGAGCCCTGATGCACGCACTAGCTGATATTTTGTGCATGGTTACAGCTACTCGTATGTCCTCATAAAGTGAGGCCCGCCCTGAAGAGAGGAGAATATTTAAGCAAAACCTCAAAAATAAGAAAATGTGAAAACCTGTTTTTTTTAACTGACATAGTACTGGCATTTTCTATTTCAAAAGAAAGATTTTTAAAAAGTATATTAAGCATCACTTGGGAAATGAGTTGTTCTAAGGCTGACTGGAAAAAGTTCTTATTTATTTTTTATAACATTTATTTTTTTAAACATTTTTAAATATTTATTATTTATTTCACATTAACTTATGTATTTTTTTCACATTTTAACATCTTTTAAGTTTATTTATTTATTTTGGGGGGGGGGGAGGCAGAGAGAGGGAAGGAGAGAGAATCCTAAGCAGGCTTCATGTTGTCAGCATAGAGCCCAACATGGGGCTCGAACTCACCAAGGGTAAGATCACCACCTGAGCTGAAAATAAATGTCAGATGCCTATCCGACTAAGCCACTCAGGCGCCCCTAACATTCTAATATTTATCTTAATATTCAACAATTTTTCACATCTTACTTTTTAATGTTTAACATTTATTTATTTTAACATTTTAACAATTTTGCCATTTTTAAACATTTTTTAACATTTTTTTAACATTCTTTGTAATGTTTAACACATGTATAAGGCATGGGGTGAGGAGAATGAGTTCTAAAGATGGCTGGGGCATAATTCCTATAGGGAAGCAACTTCTATAATTAAATAAACAAACACACACACACAATGTCCTAAGTCCACTGAGAGGTTATCAGATGCCAGCCTGTTTATATACATTTATTTTTTAAGCCTCTCCACTACTGTGAAAGCTGGGGGCTCCTGTTCCAACTTTACATATGAAGAGGTAGAGAATTACCGGGTACCTGTCAGCACACCCCGTGAGACACTGGCTGGAAGACAGACAGACAGACAGACAGACAGGCACAGGAGCATGAAGGCCTGCAGCAATGCTGAGCCAGTTTCCAAATTAGCAAGTTGAGGCGGCAGATCCTGCTACCTGAGGACTCCGTTCTTGCAGCCGACCTTCTGCCTCCGTCATACCCTCCAGTCCCCACCACGTCCTCTATTTTCTGTGCCTTTTACCTTTTTACACCAGCCTGAGAGCTCCTCCCCTCTCCTGCTCCGTGGTTCTCGCTGGAGGTGAGTTGGCTCCTCCCCCAAGGACCTTTGGCAATGTCTAGAGACATTTTTGGTTGTCACCATTGGGCAAGAGCTATGCTGGCCATACCAGAGATGCTGTTAAACCTCTTACAATGCAGAGGACAGTCCCCACAACAAGGAATGATGTAGCCCAAAGGTCACTAGTGCCAAGGCTGCATGCTCTACCTTCCAGATCCATCGACTTGCCCAAGGAGCTTGCCCTTTTCCAGATGCCATTCGGACTCAGACATGACTCCAAACCATACTTCTCATTCTTGCTGCCCGATTTGTCCTGTTCCGAGTTTCTGCTCGGCCAGCTACTTTGCCAAGTGATTTAAATGTTCTGAGCCTGGGTCACCTAGAAACACGCTCAACCTCTGAGCTTTATTTCCTCATCTTTGAAGGTTTCCTATGAAAACGGAATGAGAGAACGTGGAGGCAGCTTTATCACTTTCACCTTCAAGTTCTTTTTGCAAAAAAAGAAACTTGCCACAGTCCTGTCAAGCGCGAGAGAGAAGACATCTCTTCCCACTCATGGTTAATGAGACTAAACATGTTTAAACAGCCGGTTCTCATTACGCAAATCAAAATGCTCACTCAACCTCTTCCATAAATGCTCTCCGCAAAGGGTCTGATTCTCGGCCTCCAGTGTTTGTGTTTTACATGTTAAAATAAAGCCCCAGCCTACCAGAAAAAAAATCTGCTTTTTTTTCCCCCTCTTCTTTTTTGGTAGCTGTGTTTCCAGCTGGTTTTATTTAAGGCTATGCTTTTGATCTCTTTTCAATTCTGGGCCTCAGTCCAACTTGGATGTCAATAATTCAAATGCTCCCTTGGAGACAGCCTTACTTAAGAAGATGGCCCAGTGCCAACCAGGAGAACTTGTCTATCCAGTCTGATAGTTTGGGGAGCTTGCTGGGGTTCTGGCCCATCCCCATCATGTGTCTGCTAGGAAAAACATCAGTCTATGGTGATGCTGCCCAAGGCACTGGAGACTCATAGAATATTAAAGCCAGATGTGACTGTATAATTCACTGCGTCCGACAGATAATTTTACAAATTAGAATACAGAGGCTCAGGTAAGGGAAGGGTCTTACACAGAGATCTATTTTCTGACTTTCCCTCCAGTCCTTGATCCACAGAGCTGTGCTGCTACACCATGATGAGATTCAAACAGGGGAATGAAATTAAGTTCTGTCCTCTTGTCTCTTGTTAATTTCTCCTTGCAGTTGAGCATTTACTAAGTACTTTTATGTTGCTTTCAACACTGCCTCCATCAGTAGTCCCTTATACCTTTCCACCTGTCCGCATGTCACTTCAATGTCCATAGGGGAATTTTTCAAAACATCTAATTCTCTCCATTCTCCCCCTGAACATCTCCAATCATCTACGTTCTGGAAGCTACCACTCCCATGGTCATGCCCTGACCTTATCATCACCAATACCCCTCTGACGGCCAGAGTGGGACATTATCTTGTTCTCTGTCCACCTCCATCTGTCAGTTCATTCAACCTTGTGATCCCTCATCCAGTCATTAATCCTTACAGCTTCTCTGATCACCAATCAATTAATGAACTACTTCTCCACTACAGACCTCTGGCATCTTCCCTTCTCCTCTGCTCATGACTTACTCAAAATGAAGATTTGACTACACAAAAATATGTTTAAAATTCTGCCTGGAAAAAAAAAATCTACAGAGACGAAGAGGAAATTGATAAACTGGAGAAAACATTGGCAGAGTGTATCATAGATGTAAGGCAATGATCTCCTAAAACTAGAAAAATGAATAAGGAGTGTGCACAGGCAGTTTTGAGAAAGGAAGATCAAAAAGCTTCCTTTTGAGAAAGGAAGATCGAAAAGCTCCTTAAATTGAAACAAAGAATATAATTTCTAAACCTAATTTGGAAGCACAGATCTAAAAGTTTGATGAGACCTGAACATAAAGACAAACTTCCATACAATGTTGATAGATGCTTATGTTGGCACCACTTCAAGGAAAAACAGAGGGCGATTCCCATTAAATGACACCCCTCATAAATTTTGAGTCAGTGAGTCCAGCTTTTGGACGGTACTCTACAGATAAACGTTCATGTGGTAAGAGATGACATATGTTCAACAATATCCAACGCTGCTTTGCTTTCTAACAGCAACAAACTGGATATGACCTCAAACTCCATTAATAAAAAGCAAATCAAATAAATCCAAAACACTTTCTTCAACATGACCTTAAGCAGCCATTGAAAAGAGAGAGGCAGCTCAGCTCTTACTGTACATCTAAAACAGTTGAGCACTGTGTGTTAACTAACTGGAATTAAAATAAAAACTCCAAAAAAGGGGAGGAGAGGAAAAGAATCAGGCAGCTTTCCCTATGCTGATTTGGAATGACCTACAATACAGGTTATTAAGTAGGAAAATCTGGATAAGAGTCAAGTGTTTTGTATTTGTAGAGAGAGTTTTAAAACATCCCAACATGTAGTTTTACAAGCACAGAATGTCTATAGAAGATGGCACAAGAAATTGGTAACCCTAATTCTCGTTGGAGAAGAGAATTGGTGAGTTAAGATCTTGTATGAGGGAAGGAAGCAACAACGACAATGAATCAAAAGTAACGAGATGAATGAGACACCTGGGTGACTCAGTTGGTTAAGCATCCCACTCTTGATTTTGGCTCAGGTCACGATCTCACAGTCGTGAGACGAAGCCCCCATGTCAGGCTCCGTACTGAGCAGGGAGTCTGCTTGGGATTCTCTTTCTGTCCCTACCCTGCACACAGGCTCTCCTTCTGCTCTCTCTCAAAATAAAATAATAAACATTTTTTAAAAAGGAATGAGGTGAAGAAATTAGTAGCCCTTAGTGACTTTCTTTCTCGCTACCCTGTTGTTAATTATCTACCTAGAGCTGACCACTTATAATTGTCCTCTTTACGTGTTTATTATATGTCTCTGCCACTAGCATGCAAGCTAAATAAGACAAGAAACCATATCTGTAAGATCCTACTATAAGTCCATTGGCAGTAGGGGCACCTGGGTGGCTCAGTTGGTTAAGCGACCGACTTCAGCCCAGGTCATGATCTCACAGTCTGTGGGTTCGAGCCCCGTGTCGGGCTCTGTGCTGACAGCCTTGAGCGTGGAGCCTGCTTCGGATTCTGTGTCTCTCTCTCTCTCTGCCCCTCCCCTGCTCATGCCCTGTCTCTCAAAAATGAATAAATGTTAAAGAAAATTAAAAAAAAGTCCATTGGCAGTAGAAGTAGGAGTCACCCTGAAAGGATGCAGCCCTCACAGCCAAGGGCACATGTTGGAGTATAAGGACCAATGCAGTTCTGTCCATATTTGACCTTTGTCTGGTTGCTCTTATGTGAGGAACAATATGCAAAAGCATACGCAGCCATACTACGCTTCTGGCTTGTACACATTTTCCCCCAAACATTTAGATCAATGTCTTTGTCATAGTAGAAGCTTTGTGTGTGTTTAAAGTGGATAGATATACAGGACACAGTGCTGAATACACTGAGAACATGAATTACTAAGTGGAAAACATCCTTCCCGGTAGTAAGCTGAGGCAAGCACACTAGCACTTGACCTCATTCTTTTCCTGTGTCTCAGTGATTATTTTGCCTGATGTTCAATGTCTCAAATAGCATGGTGTCATTTTTAAAAACTGTTGATTGTTCTGAAAAAAGGGTAGGTCTGCCTTTATTACTCCACCTTGATCAGAGGTAGAAGTCTCTCCCATGTGATTTTGAGCTGCTGTTAAATTATATTATTTTTAGCCATGAACTTGAGACTTGATTCCTGTTCAGATCAAACCAAGAGTTAGCAATAGAAAAGCATGTTACCTGTCAAAGGATAATAGGATGGAATTGTTTTTGAAAAATTGTAGTATACATACCTCTGCCCCATTAGCCAGAATACTTTAAGTCAGTTATTATGTGGTATTCTGGTGCAAAAATGCCTTTAGATGTTTGATACATATGTAAGACATAGCTTGCTCTCTTGAACATTCTTTCTATTATCACTTTCTTAATGTGGATCTTTGTTCTCACCTCTCATTATTTTTATTTTTACAATTGTTATTGTTTGTTTTGTTTTGTTTCCATTTCTTGGTACTTTGACATCTGGCAGTACCGGTTTTCCATTCTTTATCATACTCACTGCTTCTAATTTTATTTCTTCTCATAACAATAAAAAATTACAAGAGGGGCACCTGGGTGGCTCAGTCAGCTGGGCATCTGACTTTGGCTCAGGTCATGATCTCATGGTTCAGGAGTTTGAGCCCCACATCAGGCTCTGTGCTGACAGGTCAGAGCCTGTAGCCTGTTTTGGATTCTGTGTCTCCCTCTCTCTGCCCCTCCCCTACTTGTGCTCTGTCTCTCGTTCAAAAATGAATAAACATAAAAAATTTTTTAAATAAATAAATAATTTATGAGGGAAACTCATAAAGCCAAACTGGTAAGTAATATAAGATTCTGATTTAGAAATACAAAATTCATACTCTTTTGTTCCCAAGTCATAAAATGGCTCAATTTTTCTCCTCTAAGAATAAAGTACATTGGTATGACAGTCCATGCAGGAAATGTGTTCATGTACATCTAGGTTGGGAACTATGACCCCTATGGTTGAAGGAGTGTACAGGATTGAAGAAAGCACTAGAATTAGGGTCAATGACCTTGATTTTCATTCTGAGTCTCATTTACCAGCTATAAAACCTTCTACAGGATGTTTACTGTTATTGAAACTCAGTTTCTTCATTACATTAGGAATGATTATTTTCATCTTACAAGGCTTTAGTAAGAATATATTTATTCTTTGCGAAACATGTATTGAAAGGCACTGGACTACTGGTTGGAATATGTTATTGAATGAAAGGACCTGTGAGTCTAGGACATGGAAGGCACTCAATAAAATATAAAAGCAAAGTTTGTTGGAAGGCCAGGGGAAATAGTGGTTAATTCTAGTTGTTTTTTTTTAACATTATCCATTTTTGAGAGAGGGAGAGAGAGACAGAGACAGAGACAGAGCACAAGCTGGGGTAGGGCAGAGAGAGAGGGAGACAGAATCCAAAGTAGGCTCCAGGCTCTGAGCTGTCATCACGGACCCTGATGCGGAGCTCGAACCCAAAAACGGATGCTTAACCAACTGAGGCACCCAGGTGCCCCTATTCTAGTTGAAGAGACTTAGAAATTCTTTGGGAAAAAGGTGATTATATGAACAAGACCTTGAAGGATGAGGCAGGACTTTGATTTCCTAAAAGGAATAGAATGACATGTACTTATTTGAGGTATATTTATTGAACAATTACAATGTTCCAGTATTCTAGATGCCAAGAATACAGTCACTGATGAAAACTCATAACCCCTAATGAAACATGTTCTAATGGTAGAAATAGACAATAAACAAAATAAGTTTATGCACTCTCTAAGTTCATCTGGACTGCCATAACAAAACACTTTAGACTAGGTAGCTTATAAAGGACAGACATTTATTTCTCAGTTTGGGAGCCTGGGAAGTCCAAGATTAAGGCATTGGCAGATTCAATGTCTGGTAAGAGCCTGCTTCCTAGAGGATGCCTTTTAGCAGCAGCCTCTTATAGGAGAAGAGATGAGTTAGTTCTCTTTAGTGTTTATTATATGGACACCAATCCCCACCATGAGGGTTCTTCTCTCATGACCCAATCACCTCACAAAGGCCCCACATCCTAATGTAATCACCTTGAAGGTTAGTATTTCAGTATGAATTTTGAGGGGACACAAACATTCAAACCATAGTGCACACACATGCACACTTATATGTTATACATAATATGTGTATAACATACTAGTTAGTGAAAAGTGGAATAGGGAGAAATATGGTAAGGCAGGGATAGGGATTTTTATTACTTGATTTTTAGGGAGTAAAAAATTGAGATTGTAAATACAGTGGTAGAGAGGACTCACTGAGAAAGTAGTTGGTTAAAAATCTGAAGAGATGGATATGAGTCAGGCTGTAAATGATGGAAGTAGTGAGAAGTGTTCAGATCCCAGACACATTCTGAAGTTGACTAAAACTTGCTGATGGACTAAAAGTGGAACATTAATAAAGAATTTTGGAGAGAATATAGAGAGTTCATATTTAGACATTTAATTTGACATCAATTAAATACTAAAGTGAAGGGGTCTTGAGTTCAAGAAAGAAGTGATGGCATCAAATTTGGAATCATCAGTATAGGGATGGGATTTAAAACCACTTGAATGCATGAGATCCCCTCAGGAATGAGAAGTAGACAATGAGAAGACCAAGGACTGAGCCCTCAGGCACTCTATTTTTTTTTCTACTTCTTTTTTTTTTT
>CM053567.1:184677889-184740599 GCA_028646485.1 Cryptoprocta ferox
ATTTAGGCTCTTTCCATGATTTGGCTATTGTTGAAAGTGCCGCTATGAACATTGGGGTACAAGTGCCCCTATGCATCAGCACTTCTGTATCCCTTGGGTAAATCCCCAGCAGTGCTATTGCTGGGTCATAGGGGAGTTTTAGAGGCCAGTAGATGAGTAGGAAACAAGAAAGAAGATTGAAAAGGAGCAGCCAGCAAGTTGAGAAGAAAACCAGGATAGGCTTGAAAGCCAAGAGAAGGCAGATTTAAAGAAGAGAAAAATCAAGTGTATAAAATACCAGCTATGAATCGAGAGTTATTTATTAATTCAACAAATACTAGCTGAAGACCTACTGCATGCTAGTTACTGTCCTGAGATGAAAATATAAAACAAACAAAACAGATAAGCATCCTTGCTGTAATGGAGTTTACCTCCTAGTTAACTAAGATTTGAGTATGTAGAGGCTATCAGTCTTGATCATCCCTTGAGTAAGAAAATTCTTCCTATCTGCCAGCCTTTGAACTGGGACATTGGCTTTTTTCCTTCCTTGGAACTTGAACCGAAACACTCTCTTCCTGGACCTCGAGTCTGTGGGTCTTTGGAATGGAATCTATAGCATTAGTTCTCCTGGGTCTCCTGCTTATTAGAAAATTCTGCAAATCTTGGGATTGCCAGCCTCAATAGTCATGTGAGCCAGTACATTATAATAAGTCCCACCCCACACTCTCTATATATACATCCTATTGGTTCTGTTTGTCTGGAGAATCCTGATGAATGCAGAGGTCAAGAGAGATTTTTATGTTGTATTTTTTTATTAAAATATGTAAAAGAAATAACCATACATTGAATTCTGATGAAGAAGGCCCTGTATAGAGGAAAGAGAATAGATGATGTGGGATGAAAAGGAGAATAGTTGCAGTGGTATTCTTAGAAAGAAAGGAGGGGATTTGAGATCACATACAAATAGAGATACCAGCTGCATTGTGTCCCTCAGGAAGACGTGTTCAATTCCTAACTCCCAGTACTTGTGAGTAACCTTACTTGGAAATAGGGTCTATGCAGATGTAATCAAGTTAAGATGTGGTCCTACTAGATTCTAGGGTAGACCCGAAAAATCCAGCACCTGGTGTCCTTCTAAGAAGACCGTGTGAAGATGCAGAGATAAATGGGGGACAATGCCAAGTGTCAATGAAGACAAATACTGGAACGATGTATCTATAAGCCACGGGGCACCATGGGCTCTGAGAAACCACCAGAAGCCAACCAGAAGGTATTCAGATGGAGCCTTCAGAAGGAACATGGCCCTGCTGCCATTCTGATCTCAGTATTGTGGTCTCCAGACTGTGAAAGACTAAGTTTCTTTTTTTGTAAGACAACCAGTTTGTGGTACTTTGTTTTGACACACGTAGGAAACTAATAAACTAGCCATAGTGGCATCCATAGCCATTTTGGGAAAGGGAGCAGCAAAGTTATAGGAACATAAAATTCACGTTGTGGTTAAGAATAACAAGTCATTTTATGAGTTGGATGACAAAATACAGTGACGGATATCTTAGAAGGGCTGTATGGGCTTCAAGGTATCAATCCTTTTATCCTTCCTTTTCACCAAGTGTCTGGCCTATAAAGTCAATGTACATAGAAAATTAGCAAAAAGGGAATAAGTATCAATTTTATACATTTTTGCAAGTTCTCTACAGCTTCCCATTTAGTGGTCTCTGGTGAATGTTGTAATGGAGGCCAAAGTAAAGATTTCTTCCCCCTCTGACACATCTGAACTTTTGAGGCTGGATGTGTCGGCACTGTCATGTCTGTAAGGCCCATAAGGATTTTGGGATAAGCAGTCTTTTCAGAAACACATACCTGCTTCTGGAAGGCAGATCGTGTCTCTCTCCAGGTATATTAACTCCTTTGAGGTGGTGTGAGAAAAAGAATGGAAAGAGAGAGGCCAGACATGCCCCACCCCACCCCCTCCCGGCACACACACACAACATACCTCTGGAAGCTCCCTCCTCTTTGAAAACCTGGAGAGAGGAGTCAAAGAATTCTGGTCTAATAATAACAGGCCTTAAGTATCAGACTAAGAGATTTTACTTCAACTCAGTAGCAAAGATTACTTCTAACTATGGAAATTTGCATTTCCATAATGCTGTACAGCTCTTAATAGTACCCCAGTGGGCAAAGATAGTTATGTTCCTTCTTCAGTCTAATTACAATAAAGCCTAAACCAAAAAAAGCTATATATGAAAAAGTGTTTGAATTCTACCCAATGCAATATTTAATATAGCAAATTTCAACCAAAGAATACAGACATTCCCATAACCCTTTTCAAAACAAATTCTACTCTCCTAGAGAAATCACAAGTTTCAGCTTCCGAACACCTGTATTTCCATGCTGACTCTGCACTTACTAATCAGATAATCTTGAGCAACACATGTCACCTTCCTGATACTCAGTTTCATCATATGATAAGGATTTATACTTGTCCTAAATTGATCCTAGCCAATGTGTAGGGTGATCTTAAGTCCAATGTGTCCAGCTCAATCCCAGATTGTTGTCTCACTTCAAATATTATGTCCTTTTACTCTCGGAAGTATCCTGACTAGTTCCACAGAAGTACATGAGCACCCAACTTATATACGACCCTATGAAAGCAACCTGAGAGTTTTGAAATTAAACACTAGTGTAGATTGCAATCATGAGAATGATGGTCCTTAAGCAATCTCCATAATAAAGGACTTTTTTGTTGTTGTTTACACATTCCCATAGAGCAGCCTGCCTGGGAATGTGTAGCATGAATTAATTAAGGACAGAGTTGTATCAGTGATTACAAGAACTTGTGATTTGGATGGGGGAGGAGGCATTCTTGAAATCAAGTACATCTTTTCAGTTACACAGCATTTCACCGATGGATTTTTCTGTGGAAAAAAAGACAGGAGGCACAGTAGGCGCTAAGGTGGATGGAACATCAACAATATGCCACGTACCATCATTTGAGCCAGTTTACTATTTATATCCGTACATAGGTTTCAATATAATTAAATTCTACCACAACCTCATGAAGTAATCATCGTGATGTCTCCTGAACAATTGTGGAAGTGGGTGTTGATAATATTCATTGGACAGTTCTGGAGACACTTGAACAATTGGTAAAAATAGCTTGTTCAATTTAGCAGTGGAACCAGAGTTTGGATCCATTTCTTTCCAAAGTCTTGCTCTTTCTCATACCCATTGATCCTTGATAGGGTCCATCACTTCATAGTCAGGGAAATGTCAGAAAATAGAATGGGAGCCAGAGATAAATCCCAGTCTCAGCCTCAGGTGGAGGCCACCTTAAATCTATGTCACCACAGGGGTAAGGAAAGAGCCCCTGATGATGTCATCAGAGAAAAATAAACCCAAAAGGACTTCAGGGGAGGGGTGCTTGGGGGTCTCCATCGGTTAGGCATCTGACTTCAGCTCAGGTCATGATCTCATGGTTCATGAGTTTGAGCCCCACATCAGGCTTTCTGCTGTCAGCACAGAGCCTGCTGCAGATCCTCGGTCCCCCTCTCTCTCTGCCCCAACCCTCTCTCAAAAATAAAAAAATAATAATAATAAACTTTTAAAAAAGACTTCAGGGGAGCTGATTTGCAAAAATGAGAGACAGAAGCAGCACACAACTGAAATTCAGTAAAGGTGCAGCCTCCCAACAGACACCAAGTATATAGAAGACAGCATTTCAGAGCTGTTAATGGCTCCAACTGGAGGATGTGGGGCCCAGGTTCAGCAGGGCTAAGGAAATAGGAAACCATATTTTCCCCCATTTAAACAACAAGTCCAAGAGCTATCAAAAGACTTTAACTCATGACAAGGAAAGACTTCCGACACTTTCCTTATAATTCCACCCCCTCCCTCACCCAGCCCCCACTGAGCTAGAGGGTCTCTGCATTTCTGCTAAGATATGCTTCTGCTAAGAAGAAATTTTCTTCTCAAAAAAGAGAAGAAAAAAAAAAAAGAGAAACGGTGATGAGGCTTACTACATTTCAACTTCTGACCGTCTTTATCTCCCCCTCCCAGCTGCCTCTTCTTGTGGGGAACCCACAAGGGGAAAACCTCAGTGACTGTCACACTACATGATGGGGTCATTGTTCTCTCTTGTTTCTTTTTCTGGTATCTAGCCTGTTTTTAATATTTTAAACTAAGATCTACATCCAATTTGGGGCTTAAACTCATGACTCGAAAATCGAGAGTCACATGCTCTACCAACTGAACTCGTTAGGTGCCCCTCCTAGTATCTATTCCAAAAGGCATTTTGCATAGCTTTGGTTACAAGCCAGCATCTGTCAAGTGTTCTGGTTGAAAACCCACCTATGCCTTATCTAGTTGAGACGCTTATATAAATAATTCTGGAAAGTTAGCCGTAATCACACCATCTCTGGTTCTTCACAGATGGAGAAAGGCAGTGAAATTTTCTAAACCCAAATTCATACCAGCATCATTGAACATGACTCTTGGCTTTTCTTTGCTTGCTTATCATTTATATGTGTGTATATACGTATGTATGTGTGTATGTATGTGTATATGTGTTGGTATGCATATATATATGTGTATTTATGTATATGTATAAGTGTATATCTGTATACATGTGTATATATGTAGGTGTGTATAAATATACATATGTTTAAATATATGTATAATTGGTTTTAACAAGATCTAAATGAATATGTTTTTTGTCTTTCAAACTTTTATTTAAGAGCAATGATCCATGGTGGATTTTAGATAAGCAATCACAAATAATAACTATATTATTATTTATTGTGTTCATTGAGGAGTTAATATTGTCAGTAAAATGCATGGATCTTAAAGTATAGAATTTGATGCATTTTGATAAATGTATACACTCCTATAACCATAGCCACAATTGAGATACACAACAGTTCCATATTCCAACATTTCCACTATCCCAAAAAGTCAAGACTCTTTCCATTCAAACTCACCAGCCACTCAGCACCCCATCCCCAGTCCAACTCCAGAGCAATCACTTTCTTTATTTCTATCATCACAGATTATGTTTACCTGTTCTGGGCCTTCATTTAAAATGAGGCCAGATTATAATTCTTTTGTGTCTGCCCTTTTTGTTGTTCATCCACCTTGTATTCATTGGTATGTTAGGCTTATCCATTCTTTTTTTGATGGACATTTGGGTTGTTTCCAGTTTGTTTGCTTTTGCCTTTGTTTTTGTTTTGTTATAATGGATAAAGTTGTAATCAATATTCTTGTACATATATCTCTTATAGACATAAGTTTTCATTTCCTTGGGGTGAATTCTAGGGGAGAAATCAGTGATTACAAAGTTGGTATATATTGGAAATTGCTGCACAGTTTTCCATAGTGTGCCATTTTACACTCCTCCTGGCAGTGGGTCAGAGTTGCAATTGCTCTGTATTCATTCAAAATTTGGAAATTATTATTATTGTTGATGTTCCCCTGTCTTTGATGACTCTTTTTCCCCCTATGGCTGATTTTAGGAATTTCTCTTTGTCTTGGCTTTTTAGCCATTTGACAATGATATGGGTTGGTGTTGTTTTATTCATATTGATTTCCTTGGGACTCAGATTCTAGAGAATTTGTACCACTTCTACCACTTACTCCTCTGGATTAAGACTGTAAATTGGAGCAGGAGATAGAAATAATCAGGTACAGGAGGGGATGGTATATCTAGTTGTGTTCATTGCTGAGCACCTGAGCATGGATCCAGATGTCCCTACAGATGGGGTATTTATAAAGAGTCTCTAGTGTAGAGTCTCTGGTGTTATGGTTCTAGGCTCAAAGGCCCTTCTTACCACCACTTCTGTTCTTGGTTTCCATAAAAATCTTCATTCTTTGAACTATCATAAAGGGTGTTAAACACTTCAACACAAAGAGTTAACATTTATCTATGACATTTGTTACTAGCGGCATGAAGCATAAAATGTGTTAGCACATCTCTCTTCCCTTCAGAGCATTCCAATCTTTGTTCTTCCCCAGGAACCTGGTAACATTCCCACAGTACTTTCTGCCCCTTAGTAATATTTACTTATTCTACATGCCATCCCTTCATATTCCTGATGGGTAAAAACATCTTTTGTTGTCACTGTTAGTTAGTTCCAAAAAAGCTGTTATTTACTGATACTTGTTTGAGCATTTGACCCCCAAGCCAGATGGAACAGAGACTATAATGTTCTGCCCATATCCCCTTGATCCATACCACTCCAGTCAATGCTGGGCCATTTCCAACGGTCAGTACCTCCATTTCTTTACCTGAAGCTCCCTCTGGCCTCCAGAACCCACTCTGTTCATGCACATAATGGTTGTAACGTACCAGAAGTACACGTACTACTTCTCGTCTGGGAGTAAAACTCAACAAAATGATTTAAGGGAATTGGTATGTGAACAAAGCACCTTCTAAGACAGTTCTGAAGCATGTGTTCTGTTCTGGCTCTCAGAGTTTTCCAGAGAGATCAGGCCCCAGCTGCCCCAGTGGTCACTTGTTTAGTAACACATTCTTTGATGCCACATTGGAATTCTTTCTGTTTTACTTCCCTTACTTGATTTGGGATCAACCCCAAATAATAATTTGCACTTGAATCGTCATTTCAGAGTGTGCTTCTAAGAGAGACCAGGTAACACAGTCACATGTCAAGAAAAATCTTAATGCCTCAATCCCAAAGAGAGTCTTGCAAATGTCTAAGTTCTTTCCTGGATATTAGAATACATGTGCATGTTTATACCTTAGAACAAGAAGAATTCATATTTTCCCAGCCATTATTTTGTGTCTAAGTAACAGTAGCTCTTGATTCCCTAGAGGTGACTCACTACTGTCTCTTGATTTGCAGCTCATTGTGAAATGGCTCCTGAAACTCCTCACCATCTGGGTCCGAAATTTGCACATCTGCAAGAAACATTCCTTATGCCTTAGTCCTACTGCCATGCCTGTCTTCAGAGCACACCTGCAGAGGTAAAACACTTCATTCCTATATTACCCATGCATGTGGGCCCTCCACCATGCTGCTTATGGCATGCCATCTGATTAAGTTGCCTTAAAGGTGGAAACAGAAGTAAGCTGCTTCTCCTACCTGCTTCTCCTACCTGCCAGGTTAAATGTCCTGATTCTTTCCTTTTGCAACCCCTTAGTAGAAGTCCTCTGCTCAGAGTTAACTGAGCCATATCAGCCCAAATCAGACCACATGCTGTTCAGTCTTAAAAGGTGTTTGATGAATCTTCTGTGTTAGTCCTCTGTACCCAAATCCCAGAGGGAAAAGGTGTTTGTTCTCCTTTCTCTCTCTTTATAAAGAAGAAAACATAGCCTGTTCCATGGAACACACCCTGTAAGACCTGCTTCTTCCAAGAATCTTTTCATTTTCTCCTTCCCCTTCCCACCCTAGCCATCGCATGAATTAAGTCAATTGATTGAAGTCCTTCATCCCTCTGTAATTATTTCGCTGTACAAAAATCAAATAATTATGGACACTCAGAATAGGAGGAGGCTACAGAAGTCAACACCTTTTTCTAGAAATGAGGAAATCAACAAGAAGACCTCTGAGCAATTTGCCTGAAGTCAAACAGGAAGTTAGCGGCAGGATGGGAAATAGAATCTAGGTTTCCTCAACATCTGCCCAGTGCTCTTGATGCACAGCAAACAGAATATTAGAATGAAAGTTGTTTGCAGTCTATGAAATACAATAAAAATGTGATTAGAGAAGCTGGAGACAAGTAACACATTCACGTAATAAATATTTTGATGGCTTTTTACATGTTAGGAACTGTTCTAGATCCAACAGGGAACAAAATAGAAAATACCTCTACTTTTGTGGAACTTACCTTTTAATGGGTGAGACAGATAATATAAGTGCATAAATAAGTAAAGTACGTAGTGTGCTAGGTATTTTAAGTGCCACAGTGAAAAATCATGTGCAGAAAGAGAGTAGGGAACCCAAGAAGAGGTAGTATGAATTATAGTTTAAGATGGGTGTTCAGGAAAATCCTCACTTGTGTAGTAACATCCGAGCAAATGTTGACTTTTTTTCAGTGTGCTTTCCCTGCATGGAAGTTTCTCCCCTCATTCTTCTCTTGCCCAACTTGTACCCATTCTTAATGACCCTGTTTCAAAGAGAACTTTTGTGACCTCTCATCAGTATGAGTAAGGTCTGTCGGGTCCATGTGTGTTTTGATCAATTATACGTATCATGCTTTGAAATAGCACATTTATTTATTTTGTAGTGTCTCTATCTCCACCACTAATATATCATTCTTATGAGTTGCAGGAACAGTAGTTCCTGACTTTTTAGCATTATATCTCCAGCACCCAGGATATTGATGAGCTCAAAAGAGGCTTACATACTTGCTTAATGCACAGATGGACAAGTGGGTAGATGGATGGATGAATGAATGGATGGAACAGAAATTAGGTGTAACATAGAACAGAAAGTGGTTGATAGTCTCCAAGTATGACACCATCAAATCTTTCCCTCTCTATATATGCATGCTGCAGCTGACATAAAGGTAGAGTACAATTTTCATCCTCTCTATTCTGGGTGGGACATCATGACCTACTTAGTCAAGTTGCCATGGCGGAAGTGACATTTGTGGATTTTGGAGGCTGTGACTTAAACCTTGCAACATCTTCCCACATCTCTTAAAACACTCACTCTATAAGCTGGCTGCCATTTCAGAAGTCTGACTCTGCTGAGATCCCCATGCTGCGAGGAAGCCTAAGGTAGACATGTGGAGACGGCACATGACGGGAGAGAAAATGACCAGCCTCCAGGTGTCTCAGCCCAAATGTCAGCCTCCAGCCCCATTTGCCATCTGTTTGTAACCCCATGAGATAATTCAAGGAAACTAGTTCAGCTGACCTCAGTGGTCTGAGGAACTATGTAGTATCATAATAAATTGTTGCTTTAAACCACTAAATTTTGGAATATTTTGTTACACAGCACTGGATAAATGGAATACCTAGAAAAATAGCATATTGAGACACTTACAAAGTCATTTGATACATACAACAATCATAAAACAATAGAAAAGATAGGTATGAATGGACTCATTTTATAGATGACAAAAAATTAAAGATATAGAAGTTCATCAAGAGCCAGTAAGTGGCATACTCAGAATCAAGCTCCAGAATAAAAATGATGTCAGGAGATAGAAAAGAGGAGATGAAAAAAAAAAAAAGGCTTCATATCTTCAGAACATGCATAATCTTTTCTCAAATCCTTAACTGACTTTAGCAAAGCCAAATATATATAATTCGTGTTGTCTTTACTGAACTGAGTGGGCCCACTCACCATGAGTGGCTTACACATGAGCTCTAATTGAAAAAAAAAAATCAAAGTCTTCATTTCCTGGAATAGCCATAGCCTCCATCTTCCCACTCTCTGGAGCCCACACACCTGGGAAATATGTCTTCATACTCTTGGGTCCTTATAGCTGCTCCTGGACCTGATCCAATCATTTAGTGACTACCAAGAAGCCCAACAGAGCAAAGAGTTCAAAGCTACTTCCTGTTAATTAGCCCAGACAGTTTTCAGGTTCCCAGTTGTGCAATTCATCTTCATGTGCAGTGTCCCCAATTAGGCCAATTCTGTCTGAAATTTCTGGAACTGCTGGTAATCAGTGGAGAGATGTACCAAGTTAACATAAGGTCAAGGTAGATTTTCTTTATAGGTTCCTTGAAAACAACACTTCAAAATCACTTATCAGAGTAAAAATTGTATTTCATATACATCATGAAAATAAATATTCATTTGTTAAAAGGGATGTATCAATGTTAAAAACCTGGCCTTTCCCCTTAATGCTAAAACTTAAAGAAAAGACCACTAGATTCTTTCCTTGACTTGTCCAACCTTGTTCTTGTGTTTTGAAATATACTGTCAATTGATGAGAAGCTGCCCTTTCCTTTCCTATTGGTCAAAAGGTCCACATGTTGAATGGCCGACCAAGGAATTGATTTAGTTGTAAGCACCTGCCATGTAAATGCTGTTTCTTAAGAAAAGTGGTCTTCTTTACTGCATAAACATTATAGACGACAAATCGATCACAATGCCTTCCATGCCAACAACCCCTTTGAGAGGAATTCGCCCACCCACAGGACCTGTGGAAGTGGGAAATGCCAAGAGACATGGCTGACTGACTAGTGCAGGTGATCCATGGCCCAGTCATTGCCCTGTCGTCATGCATTTAAGTGAAAATTCAGGCTGAGCTAATCAAATCCTTCCACTCCCTGCAATTCAAACAGAAATTCTAAGCAAAAGCAGCCTCAGCAACAGAAGCAACTGCTCACAGCTATAGCAGACTGAGAGGTTAGATGGAACATGCAGGATCTCAAGTGAGCCAGAATAATGAGTAGTGTAGGAAATAGAGAAATGAACCAAGGATGCAAGCAGCCAGATGACAGCAAAGGGAAGTTGGAGCAGATGTGAAATGTGGGGTCAGCCTGAGAAGGTGAATGAAACCATTCAGGTCCTTGGCTCCTGAAGGCTCCTTGGTCTTCAGATGCTGAATGGTTCCTGGTCTGCATACATCTTCACAACCTCCTTTTCACTTAAGATGGAGTGAGTTCATCTCCTTCATCAGAATGTTGACAATGTTCTTTGGCATGGAGGACACCCTGGATCCTCACTTAAGAGTTGGTAGGGAAGCAGCTGCATAGTCTTAAGATCTCCTTAGGGCTGGGATGAGGAGCCACGTCCCTCCTAGGGGACCTGGTTTAGATGCTCCTAAGTGAGAGCTGATGTTTCTGGAGAGGTGGGTACCTGGTCAATCCAATGTTCCCATTTGTAACATATAAACACTTTGTGACCAAAATTAAATTTAGATAGTTGACCCACAAAACACTAGCCATCTTCCTGGCCTCTCTGAAGCCCACTCCACTTTTCAGTGGGGACACAATGACACTCTCATTACTGGGAGGCTTCTGAGGGTCCTGTGTGGTTTGCGGTATGTGCCCTTCCCTGCTTCCCCAACTGCCCGCATGCAACCATCACCCCTGAACACTCTTTTCTGGCTCCTCTAACCAAGGTACTTCAGAATCAAATGTTTCTCTTCTTATGCTCTTCCACAGACCCATGGATCAGGACTTCTTCATCGTTTTGTCTTTGATTTTTATCTACAAGTTCCTGAGACCAATTCAAATTCTTAAATTTTTTTGCCCCAAATTAGTAACAGTCTTGGTTTTATCTTACTATAAAATCAATATATGTTTATTGTACATAATCTGAAAAATACAAAAGAAATGACAGAAGAAACAAAATTTTCAACCCAGAGACAACCAATATTAACATTTTGGTATTCTTTATCTGACTTATTTTTCTATGAATATATTTATTTGTAGATACACGATCTGATGTTTTTGAATTATATATATTCTGGTATTTTCTCTTAACATTGTTTCATGAATATTTTAGGTTATCATTAAATATCTTCAAAAACATTCATTTAAATTCACTGCAGAGAATCTTATCAGATGAAAAGACAATATTTTACTCAACCATTTCTGTAATGTTGTACATTTAGTTAAATGCTTCAATGATCATAGTTCTTCCAGAACAGTTGGTATTATAATGTTGTCTCATTATAGTACAGATAGCAGGTGCACCAGATGATGTAGGGGCTCAGAGTGACCTCTGCAACCAGCCCACCTGCATTTAATCTCACTGAACTATTTCCTTTACATAACCTCACCCAAGTTGTTTAACATCCTGCCCTTCAGTTTCCTCGTCTCTGAAATGGGGATACTGAAAGTCCTTTCTTCTTAGGGTAGTTGGGAGAATAACATGAGTTATCACCTGCAAACAACTTATGATTATGCTGTTGTGAGTACTATCAGGAAGGAGCTATCCCCACACCTGACATGGGCTTTCCAGTGGATACACATCTATGGTTAAACCATGGCCTCCTTCACATTCTCCCCCTTGCCCAGTTATTTTCAGAGGAAGAGAAAGGACCTTCATTGGTGGGAGTTTGGAAGAAGAAATGGGTATGTGACATGTAGTGAGTTATAGAGTGGCACATCAAAAAGATACGTCCAACTCCTAATCCCAGAAACCTATAGATGTGATCTTATTTAGCTAAAGAGCTTTTACTGATATTAAGTTAAGACTCTTGAGATGAGATCATCCTGGATTTAGGGTGGTCCCTAAAGCCAAGGACAGGTGTCCTTTAAGAGAAAACCAGACAGATATTCAACAGAAACAGAGAAGAGGTGATGTGAAGTCCCATGTGAAGAAGGAGTAGAGATTAAAGTGATATGGCCACAAGTCAAAGAATGTCAGCAGCCACCCAAGACTGGAAAGAGCAGAAAGGACCCTCCCCTAGAGCCTTGATTTTGGACTTCTGGCCTCCAGAATTGTGAGAGAATAGATTTCTGTTGTTTGAGCGAGTCCCCCCAGATTGTTACAACAGCCACAAGAGAACTGATATGTATAGCCTAGTCCCTTTTGCTAGGTGGTAAAGAGCCCATCGAGACGAACTGACTGCTTCTCCATGTCGCAGTCCTCACACAACCAGTGGCCCACAGGCACTACTGGAGCATCTGGCTCCATGTGTTCCTGGTGGACCAATCCATCTAACAAAAAAGAACGATGTCAGGAAGTCTGCTTGCTCACAGATATATGTCACTTTTTTCCATTTCAGCCTGATAGCGTTCAAACACATCTTTCCATCCCTGGGTCATTCTCCTTCTTAACCCCTTAATAGTATTAGGAACTCAGGGGGGTAGCTACAATGCAGTAGCTACAATGAACTTTGTTACTGTCATCTCTTTTTTTAATGTTTATTTTTTGAGAGAGAGAGACAGAGACAGGGACAGAGAGATAGAGTGTGAGCAGGGGAGGGGCAGAGAGAGAGGGAGACAGAATCTGAAGCAGGCTCCATGCTCTGGGCTGTCAGCACAGAGCCCGACGTGGGGCTCAAACCCACAAAACTGTGAGATTATGCCCCAAGCCAAAGTCAGACATCCAACCTACTGAGCCACCCAGTCCCCTATTACTTTTATCTTTAAACTCATCTCTATCTGCTCTTGGGGTAAGAGAAATTCTTTCATACAAAGACCACCTTCATACATACTTTCATTTTGAGCCTCTTTGCATTTTTTCACCTTATTTGTGGAAGGTTTCTGAAGGTGTCTACCCTGTCTCAGGTTCCTATGATCTCAGCACTGAGTGTTGGATGCCCACCTGTAGCTTTTTCAAGTTGTTCTCTCTTCATGTCTCAGTGCTAACCTGACACTATGTTAGATTTGCTCACGCCTCCTTGGATTTGGTTCAACATTATCTCTCCCCTTCTTGGGCCCCTGCATCATGCTGTTTTCATATCAGTTTTCTCCTCCCCATCTTTGGCTGAGAGCCTCACGATTATGCTTTAATAACCCTGTAATGGTGAGCATTGTTGAAATCCTGATGTAGACGCTCATCCCATGCAAGGACAAACACATGAAAACATGACATTATATTTTCACTGGAATTTTATACACAGTAATTTTTATGTTCTGCTTATCCAATTCAATCCAATTTATTTTCATATACAAAGTTTGGTGTTTCCTAAGTGACCTATGCCTGCAACTCCACACTCTTCAAAAAGCTATGGTCATTCTCACTACCTGTTAACTGTTATGTGATGCTTTGTGGTGCTTCATAATGATTCTATATGTCTAATTCTTATTTGTCCAACTGGATTATAAAAACCTAGAATGGTATGGTCCTCAAACATTAGTGAGGTGGTGGAGGTGGCAGTTTTCCAGACCTCTATGCTTTAGTGGGTCCCTTAAATCACACACACACACACACACACACACAACATATTAAAGGAAACAAGGATATTGTTACTTGCAATCATGTGCTTCATGTCAACATAGTACAACTCTTAACCATAAACATATTCTCTTGTGATTCACACTATTCAGGACCCAGGGAATGCTTCACATATTTCTTGCTCTATGTCCTTGAAGAAGATATGACTGCATCCTAATGACTTGAAGGTTTGTAGGTTACACCATCTGCCGACTTTGAATGTGGATGCTGCTTTAGAATCCAAGGAGGATTTGAGCAGAGGAAGTAGTAAGAAAAAACATATTAATTAGATTACCACATCTTTCCTTTCAGATGTCATGAATGCATTAAGTTATTGCAGGAGGAGAAATTTTGGAGTAATGACAAGAGTCCATTTAGTTCTAGTTCATGGTACTGGAGATATGCAAGAAATAGATAGGAAATATAACATATTTAAAGAGTATATTTTTGGATTAATAACTTTTAAATATTTAAACTTGGTATGTGGAATGTAAGCCTTTATTCTCCTGCCCTGGGCCCTGCAAGCAAGAGGGGTGGGCCTTCCTGGAAGGAGGTAACCATGGCTACTGCCCCTCAACCTGCCCCCTATTTAGCTCAAGACTGCTCTACATGTGGAGAGTATCAATGCATATTTGTAAGATATATTAAAGCCAAATATTAGGGGTTGAATTTTCTTGAAGTTTAGAGAAATCAACCTGTTTTTGAGATCCACATCTTTGGAACATGAACAGGTCTATCAGGGGAGCACCAGGCAGAAAACCAAAGTAATTCAGCTCCAGGGTAGGATTTGCAGAGCACCTCTGGAGCAGAGACAGGAAACAGGAGTAGGGAAAGTGCATTTGAGAACTCAACAGGGTTTTGAAGATAGGACTTATCCCCAAAGGTGTCATTTTCTCCTCCTGTAGCTGAGGATGCAAATAAGTTCTGCTCACAGAAGAAGGACACAGAGACCATGGGAGTAATCACAGAAGGTAGACAGTGTGAGAGAAATGGGGACCCTTCTGCAAGTTCCACATGTGTGGATTTTCATACACCACGTAGAAATGACACCACACAAAGGCCACAAGACCTGAATTTTGGGCACCTGCCACTCACAGAGAATCCTACTATCATCTGACCCTTGAAAATACAAGGAATAAAATAGCCAACACTCCCAAGATGATTGTGTGTTTGGGATCATAAAGAAGCAGAGCACTGGGGCCTGAGAAAGGAGAGGTTGGTGGTTGTATATATCCGTCACATCACCATTGTAGTAGAAATTACAAACTGGTTTAATCCATCATCTAAGGTATGATTTTTCTCAACTACTTTTTCTTTTCACCTTTACAAAATGAAATCCTACACTAAGAACTTTCTCTGGCATAACAAAGAAAGGGGTCATGCTGTTGAGAATGTTAGCAAAAATTCTGGTTCCTGGAGAGGGTAATCCAGAAAAATAGACTTCTTACTGAATGACAGAAGAAAAAAAAAGATGAACTAAGAATAAGCAAATGCATAATGCAAATTCAGTGCCTTCAGAACCTTTAATATTTTCTATTATACAATCAGTTGCACTAGGTGAAAGCTGGTATGAATCCTGAGATACAAATGAGTAATTTAGGATGCTCGGAATGTGGTTAATATGCCCACGACTGTGGAGCTACTGAATCATTCTGCTAGGATTCAAATTCAGGACATGGCCCCTTAAAGCCCTGATTCATAGCACTAGTGCTCTGCTTCTGGCCCCAGTACTAACATATAATTGACTCAACATTGCAGGTAGATGATATTAGTGTGTTCGTGTCTATTGCTGCTCTAGCAGATCACCACACGCTAGGTGGATTACACCAATGTACACACTTGTCTTCAAGTCCAAAATGAGTCAGGAGGACTGCACTCTCTTTGGAGGCTGTAAAGGAAAATCTAGTTCTTTGACGAATCCAGCTTCTAGAATTGCACTTTCACTCCTTCACTTGTAGCTCCTTCTTCCATTTTCAAGGCCTATCACTTTGTCTGCTGCTATTATCACATCTCTTTTCTTCTAACTTCGGCCCTCCTGAATCCCCCTTCTAAGGACGCTTATGATGACATTGAGTCATCTTGGATAATCTGGAATAATCTCCCCATCTCAAAGATCCTTAACTTAATTACATCTGCAAAGTCCATTTCACTTTATAAGGCAATATACTCACAAATTCTAGGGTTTAGGACATGGACATCTTGGGTAGGGGCATTATTCAGCTTACCAAAACCTCCTTATAGGTTGATAATGGCAGGCACATTGTAAATGTTTTGCCTTTATTCAGTGGTAGCAGAGTCAGAGCCTCCCACAGACAGTGAGGGGTCAGAGTCTCTCCCTGGCCCACTGCCCAGCTGCGTGAGACAGAACCTGTAGTTCTATGATTGCAGAACAAAATGCTCAAAGAGATAACAAGGAAGTCAATGTAAGTGACAACAGGAGACAATGGTCTTTGACTGATAGACTCCTACTTACTAGATCGTCAGAGGCCCTACCCCAAAGGCCATGCCTTGGCAGAGTTTACACAGCCATATTTCCACAGGATCCCTGGGAAGGAGTTAGTCTGGAGAAAGAACCTGATCAAGGAGACAGGGACCTCCGCCCTGGAAGAAGAGGAGAAATTGTTTCAAAGTTAAGCACAAAATGAAAGTGTCAAAATTAAACAAAAAATCACATAACCTATAGAAATGAAGTGGCCAAGGAAGTTAAACTAAGCAAATTCTTTTTTTTTTTTTTGTCTCACTATCAGATATGCGTCCTGCATCAGCTCTGTAAGTAACTTCACCATCATGGGCCTCAGTTTCTTCATTTGCAAAATGTCAATGGTATTGCTTAGTAACGATTGTTAGGAGGATAGAATGGATTACAGTTAACACTGTAGATGGCTCACTCCAACATTTGTCAGGTAACCCAAAATGATAGTTTTCTTCACTGTGGTTCAGTGTCCTATCCAGTTTGTTTCACAGACTGGTTGTGTAACCTCTGGTCCTGTTTCTAGGATCTTTGCTTTCCCTCATTGAAGGACGGAGTCATAAATATTTACCTAATAGGGTTACTAAAATAAGAAAATTTGTCAAAGGTCACAATTCACATGCTGTGCCCCATATTGCTGTCTTGTGACTCATGGCATCTGTGACATTTTCAGAGCTCTGAGGCAAATACCTAAGAGATATATTCTACAAGCCCAATGCACTTCCGTGCTACGAACTGAATATATTGTAGCAAATGTATTCATTGGTGAGTGAGTGGCTACACCAATGATTCTCATCCTTGCTCTGTTCTCTGCTGTGCCTAGAAGGTGTCCCATTCTGTAATGTCTCCTTTCTTGTCTTCACAATATATTTCCAGTCTCTCTTCCCCATGGCGTAGATCCCAGACCCCTTTTCTGCTCTCTCCATTTCTGTTCCTGTGTCATCAATGCTGGGATGTTAGCTTTCAGTTCATCTAGCTTGTGTTTTCCTGTGAACAAGTCATCTAGGATGTTATTATACACATGAAAATATAACTGTGCTCCTCAGGGTTCCCCAAAACAGAGGCACTCACTTCTTCACTTCTCTCCATGGACTCAACATGGCCTTCTAGAATCAGATGCTAATCTTCCATTAGGGTTTAGCACAGCAATCATGTTAGTTTGGGTTTACCCAAAAGAAGACTTGGCAACAAGAATTCAGGTACAAGTGGTAAAAAAAAAAAAGGGGGGGGGGAGCAGAGGCCTGAGCCCAGAAAAGCAAGCAAGCAGTGAGGGTTTGTTATTACTGTGGACTACTAGAGAATGTTGGAACCATATAGAACATGCTCCTCAGAGTTATCCCACCTGAAGGGCTAGTGAGCTGGAGTATTTCTACACAAACTTCTGTTGCCTTTATTTGAGGACTCCTGGGGCAGTGGGCTTAGATTCCCCACTATTTCTAGTTTGTCACAGCATGGGCAGAGTGAACTGAGGCATGTCAGAAAAGAAATCAGGCACTGGGTATTAGAAATCCATCAGGGTGAGGGGATGTATGAGAAACACTGACAGCCTCTGCCCTAAGAGTCCAAACCATAACACTGGAGTCAATTAAAATAGGACTTTTAAGAAAAATGTTTATTTTGGTATCCACTCAGTTTTCATTCAGGTTGTTTTGTTGTTGCTGTTGTTGAGTTGTATGAGTTCTTTACATATTTTGGATATTAACCTTTTATCAGATACATGGTTTGCAAATATTTTCTCCCATTCTATAGGCCGACTTTTCATCCTGTTGGCTGTTTCTTTTACTGTAGAGAACCTTAAGCTTGATGTAGTCCCACTCATTAATTTTGCTTTTGTGGTTTGTGCTTTTGGTGTCATATTAAAAAAAATCATTGCCAAGACCAATATCAAGGAGCTTTATCCCTGTGTTTTCTTCCAGGAATTGTAAAGTTTTGGTAGTTATGTGGAAGTCTTTAATTCATTCTAGTTAATTTTTGTGAGTGGTATAAGAAAGAAGTTCATCCGTTCTTCTACATGTGGTTGTCCAGTTTTCCCAACACTAGTTATTGAAGAGATGATCCTTCCTCCGTTGCATATCCTTGACTCCCTTGTCAAATTATTTTAGTGTATATGTGTGGGTTTATTTCTGGGCCGTCTATTGTGTTTCATTGATCTATGTATTTATTTTTATGCCAGTACCATACTGTTTCAATTACTATAACTTCACAGCATAGTTTGAAATCAGAAAGTATGATGCTTCAAACTTTGTTCTTCTTTCTCAGAATTGCTTTAGTTAATTAGGCTATTTTTATTATTCCACACAAACTTTTAAGATTTTTTTCTTCTATTTCAGTGAAAAATACTGTTGGGATTTTGGTAGGGATTGTACTCGGTGGATCTATAGATGGCTTTGGGGGGTGTGAACATTTTAACAATATTAATCCTTCCAATCCATAAGCATGGACTATCTTTCCATCTGTTTTTGTCTTCTTCAATTTCTTTCATCAAAATGTTATAGTTTTCAATGTACGGAAATTTCATCTCTTTGGTTAAGCATATTTATAAGTATTTTATTGGTTTTGGTGCTGTTGTGAATGGAATTATTTTACAAATGGCCAACAAGTAAAGGTGCCTGGCTGGCTCAGTTGGTGGAGCATGTGACTCTTGATCTCAGAGTCATGAGTTTGAGCCCCATGTTGGGCAAAGGGCTTCCTTTAAAAAAATGGATAACAGGTACATTAAAAGGTGCTCAACATGACTAATCATCAGGAAAATGCAAATGTAAAACCACAAAGAGATATCACCTCACACCTGTTAGAAAAGCTACCATCAAAAAGACAAAAGATAATAAGTTCTGACAAGGATGTGGAGAAAAGAGAGCCTTCGTACACTGTTGGTGAGGATGTAAAAGGGTGCAGCTGCTATGGAAAATAGTATGGGGGTTTCTAAAAATATTAAAAATAAAACTACCATATGATCCTGCAACCCCACTTTTAGATATATATCCAAAATAATGAAGACAGAATATCTAAGAAATATCTGCATTTCCAGGTTTATATGTTTATTGCAGCATTATTCACAATAGCCAAGATATGAAAACAACCTAAATGTCTGTGATGGATAAATGACTAAAGAGGTAGATAGATGATATATATAGGTATATAGATATAGATATAGATATAGATACAGATGGAGATATAGATATAGATGATATGGACATAGATACAGATATACATAAAGATACAGATATAGATAATAGATATAGATATAGATATAGATATATAGATATAGATGATGTAGATATATCATGGATGGACCTTGAGGGCATTACGCTAAGTGAAAGAAGTCAAACAGAAAAAGACAAATACTGTATGATATCATTTATATGTGAAATCTAAAAAAAACAAACTCATAGAAACAGTAGATGGTACTTACCAGGGACTAAGGATGGGGGAAATGAGAAGATGTTAGTCAAAGGATACATGCTTCCAAGTAGAAAATGAAGAAATTCTAAGGATCTAATATACAGAATTGAGTAATTAATAATGACATATTATATACTTGAGAGCCCCTAAGAAACTAGATCTTAAATGTTCTTACAACAAAAAAGAAATGATAACTATGTGACATGATGGAGGTATTAGCAAACTCTATGGTGGTAATTATATTGTGGTATATGTGTATCAAATCCAAATCAACACCGTGGATACATGAAACTCACTGTTATATGTCAATTATATCCCTACGAAACTGGGGAAAAAAACTGTATTCAAAATCCTGTTTCTACTATATATTATATGATCTTAAATTACTCTAATTCCTTTCTCTAAACCTGATTCTCTTCTAAAAGAATGGATATTATAATAATACCTACTTTTGGCATTGTAATAAGAATTAAATAAAATAATAGAATTAGTATACTACCTAGTACATTTAAATGATAGTAGTTATTATTATTGTTATTCAAGTATTAGCATAACAAATAGTCTGCACACAAAAGTGCCTAATAAATATTTATTGAGTCTAAATTTATTTATATCAAAAGTCTATAAAAAAACTCAAAAAGACATTAACTTGAATTTTCCTTATTTATATTTTTCCACCACACTACCCAAAATGACAGAAAATTACAGATGCTATTGAAAATAGTTCTTCAAATGTCAGGGACACATTTTAATATATGTTAACAGAATGACTTTGCTTTCCAGCACTCCACAAAAAAATAAACTAATTAGAAGGAAGGAAAGAACATAAAAAGAAAAATATTCTTCAAACAGGACATGAAAAGAGAGCTATTCTTCAAATATTTATAGGGTTTTGGCCCCAGAGTCTCCCATGTTTTCATTCTAATTCAGTAGCCTCGGGAAGATGGGGGAAGGTGAGTGTGTAATGTAGGGGTGGGGAGAACCTTCAGAGAGTTACAAGGTTGAGAGACTTTGCCTCAGGCGGGGAGGGTCTGCAAGGTGTTCTCTGCCCCCTTCCTCTGGGTGTTAGACAATCAGTGGGAACAGATTGGAGGAAGGGGGATTTTGAATCTTGAAGATTTAGAAGCTACAACGGTTCTGAGAAATGAAGACAAGACTTTGGTTGTTGCAAAAGCTCTGGTTTTCAGGTCTCAAGCAATAGAACTTACCTGTCAGGGGAAGCTACTAGCAGGAATCAGGGGAGTTTTAGGTCCAAGATTGAGCAGGGCTGGATAGTCTTTTCTCCCAGCAGTCTGGTGTCATTGATGTGACTAAGCTCCATTGTCTCTTCTGAGGAGACAGAGCAACCTGGCTGGGGACAGCTGGCTTTGCCCTGGGTGGGTCAGCAGTGCTGACAGGTGGAGCCCCACGTACAGAGGCAGCCACCCCAGGGCACTCAGTGCTGGTCTAATGCTCTGAGCTTTACTCTTCTCCTTCCAGGCTCCTGGGGAGTTAGAGCAGGCTGGGGCTGAGGGTTTCTTTGATTTGAGAAGTGTCTTTGACACTTCCCACTTTGACAATTTCCAAATCATCCAAACTAATACACTTAGGACTGAACCTGAGATTCAGGAGAGAAGTGAAGAAGAAGGAAGCTGAAGTAAATGCAAGAATGAAAATACATTTGAAACACAGGAGAAAACTCTCACCTGTCTTGTGTCATTTAATTCTAAGCATCCCCTGATGAGAAAGGGTCAGTAGTCCCATCTTATAAAAAAGGAAAGTGATGTAAATAGACATGGCTTTTACACCAGCTCAGACCCGCAACCCCAAGCCTGGACCACATGCTCTGTTTCCTCATGGAGGTGGCTTCAGTGAAGGCTCATACCCTTCCCATATTTATTTTTTAATAATATTCATTGAATTACAATTTACATACAATAATGTACACAGATCTTAATTGTAAAGCTTGGTAAGTTTGTCAAATGTATATATGTAAATCATCATTACCTCTCACCACACCCTAGATTGTTTCAATTGCTCCGGATATGTGCCTCCTGCTTCTTCCCAGCCATTCCCTAAACAAACACTCTCCTGATTTCTATCACTTCATGTGCATAGACACATCATTGCTTACTCTGGAGGCTGGTTTATTTTTCTCAATGTAATTTTTTTTTGGTATATCAATCCATGTTATTATACAGATCAACTATTCCTTTTTATGTTTGAGTAGTATTCCAGCATAAGAATATGCCGTCTTTTTTTTCTTCTTAGTTCATTCACCTCATCATGGATATTTGAGTTTTTCCAGTTAGGGGCTGTTGAGAATAAAGTTGCTGTGAACTTTTGTATACAGAACTTCCTGTACACATATGTAGCCATTACTCCTGGGTGGATTTGCTGGATCATTGGGTACATGTGTATTTAACATTAGAAAAAAATGCCAAATCATTTTTCTAAAAGTGCTTACATTTTATGTTCCCACCAACAATGTAAGAAAATTCAAGTGACTTCACAGTCTCACCAGTACTTGGTATTGACCATTTAAAAATTTTAGCCATTTTCATGAATGTGAAATAGTATTTCACAGCTGAGAGAAATGTGAGGAACATGTTAGTGATACATGCCTAAGTAATACAAACAAAGATAAAATATTGCACAAGGAAAATAAAAATCACCACATCTGACCAAATGACCCAGCCATCAACAGATTTATGTGGTCGTGATGGTTTAAATTCTAAACAATGATTAAAAAAAAATTATGATATATTTCTAATAAGCAGAAGGAACACTAGAATATGGGCTAGTGGTAGATGTAAAAGGAAAGAGATGTAAAAGAAATATTCATTTTCCATGCTGAGAACACATTACTCAAAGCTTCAAATTGTAAAAGCAATAAGTAGACATTTATTTTGTTATATAAACATAGAGATAAATGGCACTGGAAGTGGCCGTCCTTGGTGAGAAGAAACAAGTTTGGAAAGTGTTCACAGACAATCTCTTCCATAACAGCACTTGAAGAATGATTTGGCTTTTTGTACTATATGTGTGCATAACAGATAAAAAAAATTTAAAAAGGAAACCTTAAAAAATGTCTTTAATTTAAGAATCTAGAGGGGTCTGAATTTAAATAGAGGTACCTCCATGAACCAGCAGTGTCTCTAAGTGCCTGTGGATCTCAGTTCCCTTTTCTGTAAAATGAAAAAAATTAAAACCTATTTTGCCGTTTTATAAAGATGAACTATGAACATCTCACTACTAAGATGAAGGTAGTGAGATCTTTAACTCAGTGATGATCAGAATTGAAATCATTCATGGCAGTCCCCTAGGTCCTATACATAATCTGTAAGTCTTAATATGAGGCCTTGAGGCTCAAAGTTTTGTACATTCGGTAAAGCTTTAGTTGATCCTAATGCTTACCGTACCTAGGTGAGCATGGGCTGGGGCACCAGACACATTTGGTTTTAATCCCTGTCTTGCATAGACTAGTAACTTAGGAAATTTCCTCAAACTGCCTTAGCCTCTGTTTTCAAACTGTTTGAATAGAGTATGATGATTTCTCCTGCATACAAAACCTTCAGCACTGGGCCTGCCATTGGCAGTCATTCAATAAATGTGAATTCCCTCACCCTCCATGAATCAGCTTTGTCTCTGATATAAAATTATCTTGGCGCATTACTGAATCAGACAGTTAAAATAAAAAACTCCAGACGTTGAATTGAATCCAGCTTCAATTGTACAAACTACAAACAGCTGGTTATTGAGTGACTGGTATGTGCCCAGCATTCTGTTAGATGCTGTGAGGACAATTAGCATTTTAGGAACAGAAGTTTATGTTGTAAGAGGTCATCTTGACAGACGGCATCAATGCAAAGACATTTTAGAGCCAAAGAATTGTTGATGGGGTGCCTGGGTGGTTCAGTCGGTTGAGCGTCTGACTTCAGCTCAGGTCATGATCTCACAGTTTGTGGGTTTGAGCCCCGCGTCAGGCTCTGCACTGACAGCTCAGAGCCTGGAGCCTGCTTCCGATTCTGTGTGTCCCTCTCTCTCTGCGCCTCCCTTGCTCATGATCTGTCTCTCTCTGTCTCTCAAAAATAAATAAATGTTAAAAAAAATTTAGAGCCAGAGAATTGTTAAAGATTGGAAGACACCTTAAAGGATATCTGATTGAACACCCCCATTATGTAAAGAAAGGAACAGGGAATCTGAGGTTGAGATTTCCTCCAAAGGACATAGATAATGAAGGAGAAACATACCAGACTCAGGTGGAACAATTCATAAGTCAGTTTTCTTTAATGCAACGATGATTTTCACAACTTTTTAAAACTTATTATTAGCCGAAATATTTCTTCCAATCAAATATATCTTGGAAGTTTGATATATGAAAGCAAGCCTTCTCTGTTTGACATAGGACTCAGATGTCCTGAGTTACACCCACTGGGACTCTTCATGGAAACTGTCAAAAACTGGCTCTCCAAATATCACCATCATAACTTGTCAATAAGACAAAGGTGAGTTTATTGCTCACTGGAATAAAGGAAACACTCTCTTTGCAAAGCTTTGGCAGTGTCCCAGCATGGGAATGGTAAGATCAGAATTTATTGAGACTTGGAAGTCTGCCTTAAGGAAAGTCTTTCAATGTGTGTGCTTGATAAGCATCAGATAGGAATCATGATACAACAGTCTGGAATCAGTGGGGAACAGCAAGGTGAGGACTTTTACATGAAGGATTCAAAGAATTTAAAGGTGCAAAGTGTTGCTGCTTTCCATTAAAGAGTCAATGGATCTTTTAGGGAATTCCTTAAATAAACAATCAAATTGTGTGGGAGGGATAATTCCAGAAAAATAATAAAATTAAGACTGAAGAATAGCAAAGCCAAGTTAATGTAGACAATAGTGTGGTTTCTGTTTGTTGCTCAGGTAGTGTATGGGGGTAAGCTATTTTGCTTCTCAAACCATTAATGTTTTTTTGGATCACAGCTAGAAAACCATCCTCACCCTGGCCCATGCCTCCACCAGTCCATCCTCACTGTAGCTGACATTCAGTGCAAAAGATCCTAGCTCTTCTTTATAAAAATTGTGAAGTCGCTTTTGTCATCTAACCTCCTGTTTCACCTCCACACCTTCTCCTCAGCCTGTCCCTCCTCCACTCATGTCTGATGACCTGTGAATTTCCACCTTTGAACTCTACTATAAGTAAGACCAACCAACATTTCATCATACTTCTAGCCATCCCAGTGACCTAACTCATCTGGCTTAACCCCAATCCCTGGCCCTTATGCAGCTATCAGTCTAGAATTTGGGGGGAGTCCAGCTTTATCTGCCTGAGAAGGGTTTGACACCCAGGCTGCCTCCCTGGATGTTTTGTTTTGCATTGTTTGGTTTCAGAGAGAGAGAGAGAGAGAGATAGAGAGAGAGAGAGAAAATCCCAAGCAGGCTCCATGCTCAACAAGGAGCCTGACACGGGGCTCGATCTCATGACCATGAGACCATGACCTGAGACAAAATCAAGAGTCAGACGCTTAACTGACTGAGGCACCCAGGCACTCCTGCCTCCCTAGACTTTTGAGTGATATTTTTTATTTTGACAAAAGGCTTGGGAAACAAGTACTTGTAAATGTATTAAATTTTCAAGGGGTTCAATTAGACAAAGAGTTCCAAAACATTGTCCCCTCTGCTGAAGAACATGACCTCCTCTCCCCCAACCTAATGTGTTATTTTTCTACTTGCTGATAGACACAAGGAATGATAAAAATGCTCTATCTGATGAATAAACATCTCATGGGAATAAACTGAGATTCATTTTGTCACAAAACATACAAAGAGAGCGTGCAAAGTACATTGTTTCACCTGAATGTGGCAAGCTTGACTTAGAAAGCTAGCTCTACCACTTACAAATTTTACAACCTTGAAAACATCATTTAATCTCTCTCATCCTCGGTGTCTTTACCCTCATTCTAAAAATGGAGATGGTGATTCTTTTTTTTTTTTATTGGACCTATATATTGAGAACCGAGTATTTGATGCAGCCATTGCCTTAGAATCACTCCCTTGGTGTTGCAAGTCCTTTAAAAGCATTAGGGAGGTGGCAATTATTATCTGATAAATTGCCAGAATTAGGGGTTACAATGTAAGGTACCAGGTGTACAGTACATAGTCCAAGTATGGCAGTTATTATTTTTACTTTCTTTGTTGGGAATCTATATTCTATGCCTGCATATAAATACTTCCAAAAATAATTATTGCTGTCATTGCTATAAAAATTTTATCAACGTATGTCCCAAATGCAGAAGATGAAGAAAAAAAGAAGGGGAAGGTAAAAGGAAGAAGGATGAGAAAAGGAGGAAAGAAAACTCATGGTGAGATTTTACCATGTACCATGTACCACAATGAGATTGCAACACTCTTTGACCCATTTGTCAGATCCCATTGCTATCACCTTACTTTATAGCTGAGGAAGGTGAAGCCCAGAGACCAGGCAGTAATTTATCTAATGTTCCAGAAAAGGGGCTGGATTTGTACATATTCTGACTACTCTCCATGGTCACACGTTGTTTTCCCCACATTAGTGCTAAAGAAATGAGGGCAGAAATCGATACATATAACTCAAGTTGACAGAACTAGTCTGATGTATCCTGAGTGCAACTCCAGATCTATCTACTCCTACAGTTCCCACACTTTGGTGGCTCGAAGGCTTAATACTAGGAAGATGTCCACTTCTAGAACTTTATTTTCAAATTCACAATTTTGTTGTTGTTCTTTGTTGCGTGAAGTAAAAGCAAATACTCTATTCATTAAAAGCTGAAAGTGAAATTCACTTTGAGAAAATACCCTCAGTGGCCTCAAAAGCAGTGACAGTATTTTATTTTAACAGCTTGCATTCCTAAGAAACAGAGCCTGGTTACATTAAGGAGAGTCTACCCAGGGACAGACATTTGTGCTTCTATTCATTTAGCCAACAAATATTTCAAGCACTTCATGTACCAAGAATCATGTTAGGTTTTCCGTCATGGCTTTTGGTAACATTGACACCTTTTAATCCTGGTTATATGTTGCTGTTGTTGAGAAGAGAGAGGACAAGGTGGCCTTGGGACAACGTGATCTGGGGAGTTCACACTGATAATACTGGTTACCATCTTATTGCATGTGCCCTTGGACCAGGAGTCATGTCAACTTCACAGGTATCAGGTGAGCACTCCACCCATTCTCATACATAATGAAACTATTGCTGAGAGTGGATATGTAATTTGCCCAAAGTCATACAACTTGAAAGTGGTAGAGATGATGGTCAAAACCAAGGTCTTGACCATTAAATCTTCTGATGACAGCACATGGTGTGATAGAGTGAACCAAAAGATTGCCTGTGGGTAGGAGCTGAAAGATAAGATACCTCTGCCAAAAAGTCCAAGCCCATGCAGTAAGCTTTAAAATAGTGTCAAGATATAAAAACTGAACATAGAAATTAGTCCAAGTAAAGGTAACATGGAGACAAGGCCAAGTGAGATGCATAAGACCACCATCCATAGCAATGAAACTGGAAAGCTAGTATTTTCATCATATTTTTCAGTTGTGCCTTATTTTAAAAAAAAGCCATGTGACTTGTATAAGCCATTAGCTGTGATAACATAGCCATGAACATCTGAGAATATAAAGCAGACTCTTTGAAACTTGGACAAATAGTGTATTTCTCATGCCAGGGGTCTTGTAAAACGATTTGCAGATGAGCTGATCATAAATTCTCACTGCACAAGGGAGTACTGAGGTCAACAAAATTTTGAAGAAGAAAATGTACCCTCCCAATAGTAGCAAAGTCCCCACCTGTAAGGATAAGCCCTAAACCAAAGTAAGGATTCATTTATTCAGTTAGTCAGTCAGTCAGTCAGTCATTCTCAATAAATGTTTTGTATCTTCTTTGTACCAAGTTCTGTTTAAGATGTTGAAAGTAGACTAAAATATATGGACAACAAAATGCCTGGATTTGTGCAGTTATATTTCAGTGGAGGAGGAAGACACAAAACAAGCTAAATTAAAGTATTTCTGACAATGTCAAATACTGTGAAGAAAATAAAAAAGAGCAATATGATAAGAAGTGGCTGACAGAGAAAAGCTGCTTCCCATGAGCTGCTTAGAGTAGGCATCATCATGAGCTGAACTGGGCCATACAGAGTAAAGGGAAAGAGATAAACAGTTGAGTGGTGAGCAAGGAGAGTTCAAGATGAGTTTTTAGAAAAAGTCATGGGTCCCATTTTGTCCCATTTTGAGGGCTGGTATAGAGGTCAGATTTTATTCTGGGTACAAAGGGAAACCACATGAGGATTTTATATTATAAATGTAAAGTTTGTAAATATATTTAACTAATAAAGAAATATATTAATTATTTACTTTTATAAATTTATATTTATAAATATATTTTTAAATATAAATTTTATATTGAATTTTATATTGGAAATTGGAGGATTTTTAATTGGAACAGGAAGAGGTTGATCTAATCTAGTTGGTATTTTAAAAATGTCTCTGTAGCTACAGATTGTAGGAGGTGGAGGAGACTTGAGCTATTTTATTACTCCAAGCAAGAGATAGTGTTAGTTTGCACCAGTCTAAGTCAGTGGATATGGATAAACCTGAGTAGAGTCAGGGTGAATCATGGAGGAACACCTGTCAATGGACTGGCTTAGAGGTTGGAAAGAAATGTAATCAAGAATGACTTCACATGTCCCCCTTGAGCCATCATATAGGATGGTGCTGTGTACTAGGAGAGATTAGCAAGGGACAGATCTGGGGATGCAAAGTAGAAAGGCTTCTGTTTTGATGTTGTTAGATTTGAAATTCCTTTAAATATACAAGCGGAACAGTCAAGTAAGCCATTAGAAAAATTCTTAAGCTCAAGGGAGTTTTGAAGGCTAACGATATAAATTGGGGAGCCATCAGCTTACTGATGTTATTTAAAGCAATAGATGGAGATGAAATCACCTAGGCAAGAGTAGGTAAGAGAGGAAATGGGAACATTCCCCAGGTACTTGACAGCTGAGAGCTGCATAGAGGAGCAGAATATTTTCCACTGGTGCTGCACCAACAATACAGAAGTATCATTGAAATCAAGGGGGGAAATTTTGCCCTTGAAAAGCAGCACTGTCTTACTATTTAGGAAAGTGCTCAGAGTTAAGTCAAAGGAGCCGGTAAGATCTATAGCTGAAGAGACCACACAGAGTCTAGAGGAAGCTCAGTCCCTTAGGGGACATGTCTCATTGCTGCCCTCACCCAGACCCTTTATTTTCACTTTTTAATTTAATTGTATTGTGTATTGTATATAGCATTATAAGAAATAAATAAAAAGGAGGTAATCTCTCTGTCTCTCTGTCTGTCAGTCTGTCTCTCTCTCTCTCTCTCTCACACACACACACACACCCGAAACCTAAACTGAAAATAGCAAAGAACATTTGCATGATCAAAGATCATATATCTTGGCATGATCAAAGATCTCACAGAAGCCCTAGTATCCATTTAAGAGTCTTAACATGAATGGAGGAACAGTTATGACAAAGAGGGACAATACAATTCAATTCCAGGGCCAAGATTTTTCTGTATTCCGGTTCATTATCAGAAAAATGTGGGTTGAGGACACAGAAAGAGATAAACAACACACAAGGTAACTTAGAAAAGATCAGAGTAGATAGAGGGTTTGTAAGCACTGAGGACAAAGGACTAAGTACTCTACTCTCCGAGCACACATGGTCATGGAAAACAAGTGATGTCATATGCTGCCATGACCACCAGGATAGACATGATTGCAGCTGTTGGGACACTACAGAATGTGTGATGAATTAGGTCTGAAAATCATTAGGTGTAAAAGTTACCTCACACTTAAAAAATGAGTGTTGAGGGGTGCCCGAGTGGCTCAGTCAATGAAGCATCTTACTCTTGGTTTTGGCTCAGGTCATGATCTCACAGTTTCAGGGTTTAGAGCCCTACACATAAAGCTCTGTACTGATGGTGCCGAGCCTGCTTGGGATTCTCTCTCATTTTATGCCCCTCCCCCATGCATGCTGTCTCTGTCTCTTTCAAAAACAAATAAATAAAATACTTTAAAAATGAGTATTGAGGGGCACCTAGGTGTCTCAGTCGGTTAAGCCTTGGACTTTGGCTGAAGTCATAATCTCATGGTTTGTGGGTTTGAGCCCTGCTTCATGCTCTGTGCTGACAGCTCAGAGCCTGGAAACTTCTTTGGGTTCTGGGTCTCCCTCTCTCACTCTTCCTCTCCCCTGCTTGTTCTCTGTCTCTCTCTCGAAAATATACAAATATTAAAAAATATTTTTAAATGAGTGTTGATACTCATATATTATAATACTATAAAATACTTCCATATTTTTTTCTCCATTAATTCTGCTTTTTATTTTTTAGCCCACACAGCTTCAAAATATCTTCATAATTTCTGGACCATGCACATTCCAAGGGATGCCAGATTTATCAGTGTGATCTGTGAAGTGAGGAGCATGTAACAAAAGAGAAAAGCTGACCTTTTCTCCATGCTTATTATAAGAGGACTTTTTTAAAATTATATTTTAAAATTTATATATACTTATAAACATTACATTGTTTATATACATATATATATATATGTATATATAAATTTTGATGGAAGTGTCATCTCACATTCTGAGTTTCCACTTCAGCTTATGAACTTCTCCCCACCAAATGAATCTGCTTCAGTGAGAAGAGTCAAATTATTTAATGGAGATTTTTCAAAGCTACTTTGACATTAAGAAGCTGTTTCAGCATACAGGTGCACACCTAAATGAAGAAAATATGACCGTGTAACTTACAGCTTTTCACCAAGGAATAAGAAGGGTCCTTGCTCTGGATTTGTATGTTTATGCAAACATCTTATCAAATGGTTCATCCTTTCTTTGGAGAGTGACAGATAGGATCAAACTGTCTGGACTTGAAACCCATCTCTGAGGCTTACTTATTATGTGGCTTTGGACAAATTACTCTGTACATTGCTAGTTCCCCAATTTGTCCAATGGGGATGATGATAAAGTTGATGATGATAATGTTAGTTTCTTATTCATCCAATGGAGATGATGACGATGATGATAATGTTGGTAGTGACGATAAAGAAGAGAAGGAAGAGGACAAACAATGGAACCTTGTTGGATTATACTAAGGATTAGGTTCATTAATATAGATAAAATACTAAAAACATAGAAATTCCTCAAGAGATGCCATTAATATGACTCATCCTTGCAACCAGCTTTGAGAACACACTGTGTACAAACTACTCTATCACTGTAAGGGACACAAGGATGAGTGAGGTTGTCACTCTCTAGTATAAAACCAGTCTAATAAGCAGATACAAAATCCCCTGCTCTGTAGGCTCTCACTTGCTCTACTCTTATTATCCAAATCCTGGTCCCTTCCTTGTATTACTGACACTTTGACACCTGAATCACAGAGCACCGCTCCCACTCCCATCTTGTAATCTTCCAAAAGGCCATCAGTGTCTGAGCACACCAGTCATTCAAACCCTAACCCAGGATCCTTTATTTCCTCACTCTCACTGATATTTCCTTTATCAGCCACCCAATGCTACTGACAATTACTTTCCCTATAAACAGTAAATATAACATTCTACTCTTCTATTTCAATTTCCCATCTTTCTACCTCTTCACATCTTTTTTTTTCTCTTTAAATCCCAAATAGAAGTTCAGTCAGATGAATACGTGGATGTGTTTGGGACAGGACAGGCAGCCTTTATGCCCTGGTAGAGTGCTTTCCCCATGCTCATGTGCATATGAATTACCTAAGGATCTTAATAAAATACAGATTTTGAAGTTTTTCAGTAGGTTTGGAGTAAAGCCTAAAATTCTACAACTCTAATAAGCTCCCAAGTGATGCTAGTGCTACTGGTCCAAGAACACACTTTAAAGAGTGGTGTTCCTGTAGTCTTCACATTGCCATGTTTCAACGCAAGCTCTGAGCCCTAGAGATTCAAAAATATGATTTATGTTAGCACCTTGAGTAAAAATTCTTTCAGAGGGTGACTCACATTTACCAAATTCATGAGTGTCATGCATATAAGCAGAGAAGTAAGAAATTGGGCTCTAATGAGAAGTAAGAATCACAGGGAGCAAGATGCTTAAGTCCATATTGCCATTCATTATCACTCTTGGACAGACTTACAGACAAAGTTAAATAGGATATAGATTGGAAAACATGCAATCAGAACAAGAATACTTGAATGAATTGAATATACATATGTATCATAATTCCTTATGTGTCCTCAAATTCAAATTTGCTAGTCAGCCTCCACTTATCTAAATCTCTTTTCCCTGTGATTTCATGTCTAATGAACTCCAAGCCAAGACATATATTCTTTTTTCATATTTGTTAATGTAGTATAAATTCATTATCTGAAACACCCATTTATAGACAGGCATATTATTGATTGATATTTATGGACTTTAGCTATTTGAACTGCAAAATAATAGAAATAAACACTAATATTTAGTGAATCCTTTCAATAGGCTAAGCTTGGGTTCTACCATTTTATAGTCACAATATCAATATAAAGTCACAATATCAATATAAAGTCAATACTAGTATTATCCTAGAGAGAGATAGTGAAAGATTTAGTAGATTCCAGAGCCTAGATTTACATCCACCCAAGCTGGCATCTGAGACTGCGCTGTTAACCAAGAGTTGACAAAGACTTGCCACACTACACAGCAATGTCTTATAGGTATGGTATGTGAAAAGAACATACAATACTGGGGGTGCCTGAGTGGTTCAGGCAGTTGAACGTTCCACTTTGGCTCAGGTCATGATCTTGAAGTTGGCAAGTTCAAGCCCCACATTGGGCTCTCTGCTGTCAGTGGATCCCACTTCAGATCCGCTGTCCCCCTTGCTCTCTGCCCCTCCCAACTTGTGTTCTTTCTCTCTCAAAAGTAAAATAAACATTAAAAAAATTAAGAAATAAAAAAGAACATATAATACTGGAAGAAGTAGTTTCACTTAAAAATACATATTTATGGAAAATAAATTGTGGGTTTTCACTCAATTAAAATGTATGAGCTATAGCTTATCTATATCAACATGGATTAACTCAGAAACATAACAAGAGTGCATATAATATTAGAATATGTATATCATGATTCCACATATATAAAGCTAAGATGAAAATATCTAAACTATGAAATAAGAGAGAAATATCACTACCAAAACATAAAGAAGCCCTTTTAAGATTGTTCTAGAACCAAGTCCAGCTAAGGATAATATGACTTTCGCTTAACTTACTGTTTACTACTGATCAACAGCATAGCTCTGGAAAGTAGATGTTAATTTTTGAAGGTTGATAAGTTACAAATTTCTATCCATTAGAAGAGATAGCCCCAAAGTTTATGTGCTTATTGACCTGTAGGACAGCAGAGTTGTTCTTTAACTTAGCAATCACAAGTCACCATTGTTTCATTGATTAGCTTTTCATTGGTTTTATACTCTGGTCTCTCTTACCATCATTCAAATCACTACTACCAGCTTGGTGACTTTCCCATTCCTGAGTTAAATGTATTGTTAACATGTGCTCACTACATATGTGTAAAGAAGGTCATGTTTTTTTTAACTTTTTGAAATGTACACCCGAACAAAGTGTGGAAACAATACTTTTGGTGGGATGTTTACATATGTAGGAAAACTGCAAAGAAAAGCAAACGTCAACAAACACGTTCTGGAAAGTAGTTAAATCTCGCCATGATGGAGGAAGATGCAATCAAGGATGGGAACAGAGAATACTTAGATACGTTGTTACTCAACCTGGTTTTGGACACATGGCTATTTTCTATATTTATGACTAACAGAATATACTCACATATCATGTTTTCTTTGATAGATATGATTTTTATATATGTACTTAAAATATATATCAAAATATTTTATTTACTGTTACTATATTCTAGAAACCAATTAAAGAATTTTAAGTGTAGAGGTGCCTGGGTGGCTCAGTCTATTAAGCATCTGACTTCAGCTCAGGTCATGATCTTGCAGTCTGTGAGTTTGAGCCCTGCACCAGGCTCTGTACCGACTGCTCAGAGCCTGGAGCCTGCTTTGGATTCTGTGCCTCCCTCTCTCTCTGCCCCTCCCCCACTCGTGCTCTGTCTGTCTCTCTCTCTCAAAAATAAACATTAAAAATAATAATTATAAAAGAATTTTAAGTGTATATCATGCTGTGTTTATTGAAATACCTGATTTTTTTCTGAGTATATATTGTCATAATTGTAGCTGTACATTTTAAAATAATTTCTATCCATAAAAATATAAAATATAGTGAAAGATTTGATAGTCCATGCTCAACTTTAGGACTGCCTTTGTCATCCGTCCATCCATCCATCCATTTATTCATTGATCCACCCATCCATCTATCAATCCATTCATCCATCCATTCATCCATCAGCCCATCTATCATCTACCATACATTTGTCCATCAATCCTTTCAGCATTTATAGAGTCCGTGCTTTTTATATATGTATACTTTCAAAAGAAAGATACATATTTACAATTAATTAAATTGTGATATATGTCAAGAAAAGGAAGGGGTGACTGGGTAGCTCAGTCAGTTAAGCATCTGACTTTGGCTCAGGTCATAATCTCACAGTTTCTGAGTTTGAGCCCCGCATCAGGCTCTGTGCTGACAGGTTGGAGCCTGGAGCCTGCTTCAGATTCTGTGTCACCCTCTCTCCCTGCCCCTCCCGCACTCACATTCTGGCTCTCTCTCTCAAAAGTAAATAATAAACATTTAAAAAAAAAAGAAAGGAAAATATAGTACAAAAGCACAGAATATAAAATGAAAGACATAACACAGTTTGTGGAATCAGAGAAAGCAGCTAATATCTAATTCTTAAATCCTTAGCTTAATATTTTGTTTGGTTGACTTCATCTCCTTCAGGAAGATTTTTCTTACCCCCATGCCTGAAAAGATGCAACATTCCTAAAAGCTCACAGTCAGGATGCCCCAGGGTTTTGCTTAGTGGGTAGGGTCTCGAATCCCCCTTCCTTCCACTTGCCACTTTGTAAGCTTGTACTGCCAAGGCCCTTAAGGGACTGGAAGAATAAAAATGTTTAACAGAATGTTATTGAGATCCTCAAACAACAATTTGTACAAATAAATATAAAAATATCAATATCATGTAATAAGTCAGTCAAAAATATGTACTGTGATCCTACTCTGCATAGAAAGAATTAGGTGCTACAGAGTATTTAAGATAAAATTTTAAGAAAAATGTAGTCACGGCATTTAAAAGACTCGTTTATTTAAGCAACTTTGAATTAGATTTCTGTATCTTATGATCAGAAAAAGGAAATTCATTGATACATGTAACAGAACATTTCAAGAGGGTAAAGACTCAGTGGGAGTCAGGCCCTCGGTTAATATCACAGTGGCAGCAGGTCACCATGAAAACCCACACCCTGGAAAGTTAGGCAGGACAGACACACATAAAGAACTGTTTGTCAATATTTTAAAATCCTATTTAAGAGTTGGTTTGTTAATCACTGAGCAAATAACAGAAAGTTGAAAGTAGAATTTAGCATATCTCTCAACTGATTACAGCAAGAGACACTGAAGAGTTTGGAAGTAAAAATCTTATTACTTTCCAGGCATCAGGGTGGAGACTCTGATAAGTTGTCTCTCAATGTCCTCAAAAGGAATGTTAATCACTGGGGAGTGAGATAAGAGAAAAACTCAAAAGAAGCTGAAGAAGTGAGAAAGATTGTTTTAAGAGAATCTCTTGTCTTGCATAAAAGGTGACAGACTATACCAGAAGGAGTCATTTGCATCATAAAACACTAGCAGAAATGAACTAGACTGAGCAAAGGTGTTGCAGGGCTCACAGTCAGCAGAGGGGCTTCACACATTTTAATAAGTTCCAGGTTTGAGCCTGTGTCTGGATACATTGGAATCAGCATGAATGTGGAAGTCAGAGAAAACTTACCCACAAAATCTTTGGCAGTGGGTTTCTCCGGGTCCTTGCCTCTATGGTGGGCATAACTACAAGTTAAGTGACCAAACAAAGCAGGCTACCTCTCTATCCTTCCAGCCTCTCTCTGGTGAAATGGGGTGACAATAGCATCTCCGAGTTCTTATGACAATTAAGCATAATGATGAATGCAATGGGTTGGCTAGATTGTGGGTTCTTAAGGTGAGGCTCCCTGTCCCTTCTCAGTATTAAAAATTAAAAAGTCATTTTAACATTGGAATGTTCAGAGTGGACTCCTTAAGGATTATGAATTCTATTAATATTTGTGTCTCTCAAATAAAAGAACAATTGGGGGGAAAATTGCATCCAGCAGAATCCATTTGAAATGGATGGAAGTTGAGCAGTAAATAATGAAGAAAAATGTAGACAGATACAGAAAGGGACTCGGACCATTTTGCCACTAATAGGTGCCACAGACAGTTCATTACTGATAAATGTAGAATAATGATGTCCTTAATGAGTCTTTTCACGCACAAATTCATCATAAAACAAGAGAATGAGGTAAAACAAAAAGTCTTTGAGTTGTATTCATGCCGCATGGAAAGCGAGGATAATTTCACGTCCCAAAAAGAGCTACAGATTTAATAAAGCCTTCTGAGATTTTCTTCATTGTGTTTATAAGCAGCTTCCCAACTTAATAGCTTTACTTTCATTATCTCAGGGGTAAATTTTAACCTGCCATACAGTTTGGGCCACCTGAAAGGGCCCAGAAGAGGTAACGCTACAGCCCTGTGCTTAAACGCCTCTGTGGCCCCCTATTATTCATTTGACCTTGAGCCATTTCCATCTGTGCCCTAACTTTCTCACTGGTGGTGTGAAGATAATATCATCTTTTCTGTGTGCCTCACATTTGGTTGGTGTTATGGGTTGAATCATGTCCTCTCCAAAATACATATATGTTGAAGTTGTAACCCCAAGTACCTCAGAATGTCACTGTATTTAAAGATGGAGGCTTTAAAGCTGAGTCACAATGAGTTCGTCAAGTGGGCCCTGCTCTAATCTGACTGGTGTCCTTATGAGAAGAGGTGATCAGGACAGACACACACAGAGGAACAGCCACATGAAGACACTAAGGGAAGATGCCATTCCACACCAAGGAGAGAGACCTCAGAGGAAACAAACCTTGCCCACACCTGGATCTTGGACTGTAAGAAAATATAGCTTCTCTTCTCTAAGCTGCCTTGTCTATGGTGGTACAGTTGGAATGCTCAAAAAACTAGGTAACAATTTGGGGACACCTATTCCTTTTTTATTCTTTCTTTATTTTTTTTCTTTTATAATTTATTGTCAAGTTGGTTTCCATATAACATCCAGTGCTCATCCCCACAAGTTCCCTCCTCCATGCCCATCATCCCCCTTCACCTCTCCACCTCCTCATCAGCCCTCAGCTTGTTCTCAGCATTCAAGAGTCTCTCAAGATTTACCTCCTTCCCTCTCCCCACCTATTTTTTTCCCCTTCCACTCTGGGGGCACCTATACCTTAAGTGGCACTTCACTGAACCTCTCTGGAAGTTCCAGACGAGGGTGTCAGGCCCAGATGTTGTCTGGGGGTGCTCTTGATTTAACAGCACAAAATATGACAAAACTGGAGAGGTTATGACCACCACTTTTACCCCACTGGCCCGCCATGTGCATTTCACATAGGTCTTTCTGGACAATGTTCCAAATAGTGGACTCTGTAAAATTGGTGGAACCAAATCAAGCTCACCTAACTGCAATCGACACAACTTAATGCCTGTGTTGGGCAGAATCCTAAGTAGGCCCCCCCAAACTCCCAGCCTGGGCCCACAGTCTTCTCCCCTGGAGAGTGGGTATGATGATATATAAATTATATGTCTTGATTAGGTTATATTCTATGGGAAAAGTGATGGAATAGTCCTTCCTGTGATAATATTCCATATAGTGTGTAAGACTCCTTGGCAGACAGAGGGGAGAGCTTCCTCCACTGGCCCTGAAGGAGAAAGCCTCCATGTGAAGGAGAAAGGGCCATATGATCAGGACCTGAGGTTGTCCTCTAGCAGCTGAGAGTGAACCCTGGCCCTGGAAAGAAAACCTAGAGACTCAGGTAAGATCACAGTGGTGGCAACACCCTATTTCAGTCTGATGGAGCCTGAGGTTCTGAGGTGAGGACTCTGTTCATCAGGCCCAGACTCCTGGCCTCAGACAATCTTAAGATAACAAATATATGTTCAAAGCTGCTATGTTACTGGGAATCTGTCATGGCAGAGACAAGAAACTCATACAAAGCCAAAACGCTGATTCTCTCCCCAGTTTTACCCCACACACATGCACAAACACTGTGTTTTTTTTTTTTTTTAGGAAATTGTGTCTTAATTAACATCTAGCCTTCTCTCACCACAGGCTTTTCCTTATTTGATAGATAATCAGAAAACTTGATGAAAGAAAAGAAAAATCTCTCTGCATGCCTCTGACCATGAAGAAAAGAAAAATGTCATACCCATATTTCCAGCCTGGGGACAGCTTAAGTCACTGGACAGGCTAGATTATAGAATGTCCTCAAGGAAAAGGACATTTATCACCAGCTGGTGTTTCATATCGAATGATCGGGTGCCAGCCAGGCAGTCCATAGGAAACATGTTTTTGAAAGTAGAAAGGAATAGAGATAAATATAAATCCTTGGTCTGCCATTTGCCATTGGAGCATGGCTAAAGTCTGACTCTCCTAAGTTCAGATTTTCTTGTCTGGAAAATGGGGACAATATTGCCCACCTCATTAGAATTTCTCGTTTTGTTGAGACACAAAATTCGCCATTTTAAAGTTTATAATTCGGTGGTTTTATGTGTGGTCATAAAAGTTGTACAACAATCATCACTATTCAATTCTAGAATATTTTCATAACCCCAAAAAGAATCTCTGTACCCAATAGCAATCACTCTCTGTCCCCTTCCTCCCAGGCCCATGGCAAACACTAATCCACCTTCAGTCTCTATGGATTTGCCTATTTTTTGACATTGTATATAGATAGAATCATATATTGTGTGGACTTTTGTACCTTGATTCTTCATCGATGTTGTAATTTCATGACATTTCTGTGATTTAAAAAAAAAAAGCCTCAATCTAGGGCTTGGCCTACTGGCATCAGTAAATGCCAGTTATTATTTTTAAGATAAATATTATAGAATTGTGGACAACTAGCTTGTAAAGACTATGGAGATCATTTTAACTAATCATTTCATGCAGTGTAGACACCTCTTCTCACAAAATTCTTGGCTGAATATCCTTCAGCTTTTTCTTAAAAACCTCCTGGCACAAGGAACTCAAGGTTGAGAAATGCAGACCTTCACCATGGGTATAAAATTCTGACTGTTGAAAAATTGATCATTACATTGAAACAAAATCTACTTCCTACTAACTTCTACCAATTAGTTCTTGTTATGGGTTAAATTGTGTCTCGCTCAGAAAAGATATGTTGAACTCTCAACTCCCAGTATTCAGAATATGAGCTTCTCGAGAAGCTGCTTTTGCAGTTGTAGTCATGAAGATGAGGTCATTAGAGTGAGCTGTAATCCAATATGACTGATGTCCTCAAAAATAAGGATAATCTGGGGCACCTGTGTGGCTCAGTCAGTGAAGCATCCAACTCTTGGTTTCAGCTCAGGTCATGATCTCACATTTCCTGAGTTCAAGCCCCACATCAGTCTCTTTGATGACAGTGCAGAGCCTGCTTGGGATTCTTGTTCTCCCTGTCTCTCTCCCTCTTCCCCGCTCTCTGTCAAAAATAAATAAATAAACTTAAATTCTGTTTTTTTAAAAAAAGAAAATCTGGAGACAGATGCACACAGAGAGAGTGCCATATGAAGACAAAGGTTAGCATGAAGCTTCTATAAACCAAGGACACCAAAGATTGCCAACAAGTCACCAGAGCTAGGAGAGATGTCTGGAACAGCTCTGCCTCACAGCCCTTGAAAGAAACCAACTCTCCAACACCTTGATCTGAGACTTCTAGTCTCAAGAACTGTGAAACAATAAATTTCTGTTGCTTAAGCCACAGAGTTGTTTTACTGTTAGAAGCCCCAGAAAACTAATAAGATTCTGGGCTTTTTGCTCAAGTGCCAACAGGCCACCTCTTTCCTCACAGGATGATCTTTCAAATATTTGAAATCAACCTACCTGTTCCATCTCCAGGCTCTTCTTTTCTGGTGTGATGGTGATGTCCTTCCAGCTGCACAACCTCCAGTCTACTCGTTGGATCTTCCGCTCTTCTGTAGATCTGAAATGGTTTATGAATAGATGCAAGTTTTCAGACAACTTATTGAGCCATGAACAGTTAAATGTTGAAAATGTGCCAAATACTGTTCTTGGCCATTTTGCAATCATTAGGATCTACATCCTGCAAAGGAAGGATTCACACTATTCTGCACATGCTGGGATTTGAGCAAACTCAGTTAGTAAGGTTGGCATAGGCAAGGTGGGGCTACCTGGAGTGGGGCTTCCTCCAAAAGTATCCTGGATACTGTTCTCTGTTCTTCCTACCTTCCTATTCTTCAGGGCACTGTTATTTCACATGTAGACTTCTGCACAAACTCCTAACTCTTCTTCCTAACCACTCCTTCATTCTTGCCCACCTTATAGTCCATCCTCCCCCCTTTGTAGTGATCTTTGTAGAACACAAATTAGATTAGGAATTAAGATATGTGAGTGTATTTTCACTGCAATTAGACTAAAATGCTTACTTTGGTCTACAAGGTCCTACAGAAGACAGCCCCTGCCACGCTCTCCAATCTTATCTTCTGTCATTCTCTCCCATACACCAGCATACCTCCTCTGTTCCTGAACACACAAGGTCATTCTCACTTCTGGATATTTATCTCTGATCATCATCTTCTTGGAACACTACCCTCCCTCTCAGTCTTTGCATCTTTATGGCTGGCCTTCTCATCATTCAGGCCTCAATCAAATGCCCCTTCCCAGAGGGGCCTCACTAGGCCATACTAACTAAAGTACAGATCCCACCCCATGTGACTTTACCCCAGGATCCTGAGAGATGTGTGTGTGTGTATGCCCAGAATTTCCCATTTCCCAAAATTGTCTGATATATGTATATGTCTATTATCCATTTTACTCATTAATCTATTCTGAAGCATTTAGAATAGTGCCTGGTATATAATTGCTGCTCATTAAATACTTGTTGAAAGAAAGAATTAATGTATAAATAAATGAGAGTTGGTAGGAAATAGAATTAGGAGATGAGGTCAACCTTGGAACAGGAACATCTCTGAGTCATACACAAATTTGCTGTGCCAAGGAAGCATTGCAAATGTTCTTGGAGTGAAGTTGCAGTTGAAAATGGCTCGGTGAGGTGGACACTTTTGTCATGTGCCATAATATCCTTCTCTCCACCCATTCAAGTTTTCACGTAACATCCCAAGGGGTTAAGAATAAGGGTTCTGGTATGGAACAAATAAGGTTAGACACTTCAGGAGTCCAAATCCACAAACACAGGGCCTCAGGTGGGGCACTTCCTTTACTCTCAACATTCTTCCAGGACCCAGATAGGACCTTAAACATGTCACATTTGAGTAGATGAAGATTCTAGTTTTTGCTCCCTAGCACTTTTCTGTTCATCAGCTTTCTAAGAGTTGCTGAAGATTTGGCAGTTTTGTTTCCTAGCCACTGACAAAATGCCTGAACCTCTGACAGAAATCTGCCAGACAAGGAGTGTTTGTTCAAACAGGCACAGGCAATCCCCAAACAGAAAGCCAGTGGCCTGACCCAGGGGCAGCCCCGCCTCAAACAAATCAGCTCCCAATAAGACCTGCTTGAATGGGAAATGGCTCATTGCAGGCCACCTTCTGCTCCACACCATCTGGCTCCCCACACGCCCTTCCTTGCTGAGTTTTAATTTCCGAACCAGACGCACTGCCACAATTATGCTTTACTTCCTTTTATGCATCCTGCTGTGGGAACACAGAAGCTTCTAGTAATTAAATATCTACTTTGTGAATGGTGAGGAAGTTTCTGCACTTCACCATTGCTCTGTCTTCCGGAGTTACAGCAGGGGAAAGCCTGGGATTTTAGCACCTTGGATAGATCCCAGACCACCAGAGCTCTGACCCATCAACTTTGGAAGTAAATCCATAGCAAGAGAAATGGGGTGTTTGTAGTTTGATGAAGTCCCCACTTGTCCTCTTACTAGCTGCCTGCTTTTGAGCCACTCTTTCTGTTGCAGGAGCCAGTTTCTCTGTTTTCCTACCCATGAAAGGAGACAGCCAAGTAAGCAGGTAAGTTTCAACAAGGTAAGAGATATAGATGTGTTGTGGACATGCTTTTCAATCCCCACCCTTTGTTTCTCTAAACAAACGTAGCCAGCTAACCCTGCTGCTATTAAGAGGCCTAGATATGAGTTCTATCTGGTCTGCACATCTTTAACAAAGATAAGGTGGAGAACACATTTTTATTTAGCAACAATCAGCTGAAGCTGAGGAACATCGTTAGCAAGAGATCCTGCGGACAAGTAGTTTCTCAAAATATTAAGTGTATGTTAGTCACCTGGGCATCTTGTATGAATGAAGATTATTCTTCAGCAGGTCTGGGATGGGGTCCCAGATTCTGTAATTCCTAGTAATGGCCCAAGTTTTGTATGCAAGGAGAAGTAAGCCCATTTTGAGTAGAGAGGTCTTGAATTGCCCGAGAATACCACAGCCCTCCCTTTACTTCCCTTCCCTGTCATCTTCCAACCCAGATGCCAAACAACAGGTGCCATTTATCATTACACTTTTGCTATTGTCTTTTTTATATTAGGGATATAGTTTTCTACACCTGGCCAACTTCACTCATTTGTCACCTGCCAACCTAAGAATACATTTGAATATTTAACCTAATTTTAAAGCGTGTTTGGTAACCCTAGCCTCGTTGAATCAGTCAAAGTCTCAGGAGGAAACGTATCATTAACCTTTTATAGAGAGAATTTAGGTTGAACAGGTAAGAAAGAAACTGATGGTGACTCAACCCAGAGTTAGCAACAGCAAGCAGCATCAAGCCCTGGGACAGCAAGGTCAAATGAGGGAGGAAGTGTCACCAGAAATACAATGTTCCCTGGCAGACACTGGGACCTTGACAAGACTGTCTAGCAGAAGCTGGAGTCACGGAGAAGAGGCAGATGCTGGGAGGGATGCTACCTAAGACAGACAGAAAGGATTGGAGGTCTTCTCTCTTGCCAGGACACAATTTCCAATAGCACCACCCACTGGGTGAACCAAGCTGGAAGCCACTCAGGTAAATGCAGCCTGCAAGGGACACGATTTGCTCCCATACAAAGCAGAAAAGAAATAAATTTGGATCAGAGGAAAAAGAAGCCAGGTTTGGCACTCTGCCCTTGGGTATATCTTCACTGTTGTCAAGTGGAAGGAAGATCTTGGACCAGATTTCCAAAGAGCCAGAATAATTTTCTATACTTCCTTAAGTATGAAGGGAAAAAAATCATACCACCTTTCACCACCTACACACTAAATAAAATTTTGTTTTGCAACCTTCTTGAAAAATTGGAAAGATCACTTGCTTAGGCATGAAAAGAACTATGTTGTGGTCAAAGAATTGTCATACGACGGTTTTTGTTTTGTTGTATTTTGTTTGGCATACAAAAAGCTGCAGATAGTTAATGCATACTGCTTAATGTGTTTGTAGATAAGTGTGCTATAAATTTATCCATCACCTCCAAAGGTTTCCTTCCATACCCTTTGATTCTGTTATTGTTATTTGTTTTTCCTTTTGTGGTAAGAGCATTTTATGAAAGATCCATCATCTTAGTTTTTAAGTATACAATACAGTAGTGTTAATCATTGGCCCTACATTGTTTGGTAGATTTCCAGAACTTATTTATCTCGCATAACTAAAACTTTGACCCTGTAACCATCATCTCCTCATTTTCTCCCTCCCCACAGACCCTGGTGACCTATGCTGGTAATTTACTCTCTGCTTCTATGAGTTTGACAATTTTCACGTTGTTTTGACTAGATTCTGTATGTAAGTGAGATCATGCAGTATTTGTCTTTCTGTGTATAGCTACTTCCACTTACCATAATGTTTTCCAAGTCTGTCCTTCATCCATGTTGTTGCAACTGGCAGCATTTTTTAACGTTGAATAATATTCCATTGTATGCATATACCACATTTTCTTTATCCATTCATCCATTAATGGACATGACATTTACGTTGTTTCCATGCCTCAGCTATTATGAATCATGCTGCAATGAGTATGAGGGTGCAGTTACTTCTTTCAGATCCATATTTCAATTCCTTTGGATAGTACCAGGAAGAAGAATTGCTGGATCAGATGGTAAAGAATTGTCATATGATTATTAAGTGACCATGGTAAATTGATTTAATTTGGCTTCTATATTCTTAAATGTTAATAATGATGATTTCTTTTCCACCTATTTTAAGGGAGCTTTGTAGGTAGAAAATCATATTAAAAAGTATGTATTTATTCATTCACTGAGCAATTAATCAATTCCAAGCACCATGGTTTCTACTGGTTGGAGGGCATCTCCTATAAGAAGCTTTCATATAACCCCATTCTCCCCTAGGCAGTATGTTAAAGGTATTCTATGTGCTTCCAAAGCTCCTGGGCTCCCCTATCGTAATGGCCAGGGTCCAGTTATAAGACAGAAACCATACATACCAGTAAGTGAACAGAGAAAATTTAATGTGAAGAACTAATGACTTTGAAACAGGGGATTAACAACTAAAGGACACGTATCACAGCATATGCATAACATATAATATTGAATGCTCATTTCCCCATCAGAGTGAGAGTTTCTTTAGAGCAGAAGCTGTGTCTCTAACTCATTATTTTAACCCTAGAGCCCCAGGTTTTTCCAGACCTAAGTACAATACCTGACACTCAGTGACTGCTTAATGATTGTTGAGGAAATGAATAAATGGGAATTTAAGGTCTAAGGGGACCTGGAGGGTCACACCATTGCATTTGAGAGCTAAACCATGTTACTGCAGTTCCAGAAACAGACCAGTGAGAGAATCCTGGAGCGCTAGGAAGGAACATTACAGAGATAGCAGCAACAATGAAAGGCATGACAGAGCAAGCCATATTCTGGAATCTGCTGGTCTCCTATCTTTTCTAAGACATGAGTCTGGAGGGGAAAAAAGTAGCAGAATATGAAGCTAAAGAGAGAATTCAGGAGATATGCCATGAGAAGTTCATATCTTGTTTAGTATAAGGGGAGCCATTGAAGAGTTTAGGCAGGGGCCCCGACAAGATAGGACACATGGGGACATAGGGCATCCCAGCACTCTGTTAAGGGTGCTGTGGTTAACTGGGAAGGGCTATACCTGGTGGAAATAAAATTCATTGCATTTTATGTATAATGGACACAAGTAATTCAGAGAAAATCAATTCAAACAAAAAGAGAAAACTAATTGTAATTGCTTGCTATTAGGAACCCTACTTGGTTAATTCAAATATGATAAATAGTCTTAGAAGCATTTCTATATTTCTTAAGAGCTGTATAGCCAAAGGAAATATAATTATTGAATCAAACACTGACAACACATTTTTGAACTCTTTTCAAAAGAATGACCACCAAGTGATAATGGCCTGGAATTCAAATTGACCAAAAGATGGTGTATTTCAAGTGCTTTTTGTCAGTAAGGGCTATATTAATAGCTTTGAAATAAAAGCTCACATTCTCTATGGGCCAATTCCAATAAAGTCACATGAAATAGAACTTTTCCATTTCCTTCATGACTTCCCCAATAAATTCACATATACATATCAAATGAACCAGAACTAATACTATTTTATATAAAATTTCTTTAAACCCTTGAAATTAGCAAGTTGACAATTTGCCTAATTCTACTGACCCTTAGTTTTCTAATCTGTAAAAGGGCTCAATTCTTCTCTTTCCATGGATTGTATAATATTCCTATTAAAAGCATTTTTAAAGAAATCCTTTGGCTTTGTGAAGAAGGGTTTATAAAAATCACTATGTTTTCGGAGTGCCTGGGTGGCTCAGTCAGTTAAACTTCCAACTTTGACTCAGCTCAGGTCACAGTCTCGTAGTTTGTGAGTTTGAGCCCCATGTCGGGCCCTGTGCTGACAGCTTGGAGCCTGGAGACTGCTTTGGATTCTGCGTCTCCCTCTCTCTCTCTGCCCTTCTCCAGCTTGCACTCTGACTGTCTGTCTGTCTCTCTCTCTCTCTCAGAAATAAAAACATTTTTAAATAATTTAAAAAAAAAACAAAAAAAATTACTATATTTTCACCTTGGGTATACTATTAATTCATTCTTAGTGGATCATAACTTAATGGAATATTAAGGAAATATCTTTAGTTAAGGATTAGAAATGGCAGATATTTCCATATGCCAATTGGTATACTTAAGTAATAGTATACATAATAGATACATAGGGCTTGGCCACGTACAGAGAAGCATTTACTATGGGGGAAAAAAGATTTAGTTTCTTGAGTATGGCCTGCTGAGAAAAACAAACCTCCTCTATCTTTGGGAAAAAGTCATTTATTTAGCTCTGCCTAATTAAAGCCAAGTTTCTAATTCTAGAATGCCTCATAAATTTTACCATGTAATGAACATATACTCTTATTTATTGTTTAATTATATTTTTTATAACTTGATATTTGCATTCATTTCAATCATCTTTTGAAGTGTATTGGTGTTTCAGTTGATAGCCAGACTTTATTTAAGTGATCAACAATTACCTGATCAGTAGGAGCAGTAGAAACTGGGGACATTTAATTCAGATGGCTGATGTGAGGACTGAGACCATGATAGTGAAGTGCCTGTGGTAAGCTTTGCATCTGACATTTGAGAAATACGGTAGCTGCTAATATTGTTTTTAATTATGTTCTGTTGTTGCTACTGATGGAAGCTCTTAGACAATTGTATACAACCCAAAAGTAATTGATCAATGACTTTAAATTACCTTATCTTATTCTAAATGATTTTTATAAGTGATTGATGGGTTGAAGACAGAGAAGAGGATATTAAGATATTACATTCTGTGTCCTGATATATCCCTGCTTAATGAAGTGGTTACATTGATGTTTGCCTCACCTAAAAAAACAAATAAACAAACAAAACAAATCATATGTTATCACCAAGTTATGTATACATAATAGAGAAATTCAAACCATATTGGAAGTTTCAAATAGTCTCCTTCTCCTGAAATATACTTTCTGAGTTTGTTGTTGTTATTTCATAAGAGAAAGTTCCCTTTAAAGGTTTCCAGTAGAATTTCTGTTTTTAATAAACAGAATGTCAGTTCATTCAAGGAAGGACCGCAGGGTGACTTCATTTTTGTGAATCTGAGGTGGATAGGCACCCATTCTTATAGAGAAATACTAACATGATTTTTTTCCTTCCCCCCCCCACCCCCAAGAAAGTATCTTCTTATAAAGCTTATAAGCTGCTGGAGAAAAGGATTGAAAATAATTTCTCTGGAGTCTAAAGACCTCTTTAAAGTAAGAGGAAAGAGATAGAATGTCTACTGTCCAGTCAGAGCTCAAAAGTATGTGTTGAATAAACTAATAAATGAATGAACCCTGATCTTTTCTGTTTTTATAAGCTTCAAAATTACTACTTTTAGACATTGTTATTGGAGTTTGGAGAAATAGTTACTGCTGTAAACTTTTGGCAAGAATGAAATTGAACAGCGTTTGGGAAAGCTGGTTTGCAATATATAGCAAATGCTTTCTAAATGCCTTCACCCATTATGGTCAGGTGAACTAGTTTTGTGTGGATGGACATTCCCATTGCAAAAAAAAGGAAATGCTGGAAAAATATTTTTAAGAAGTATTTGAAGACATTAGAGAGCGATTAAAGCAGCAAATTCTCGGCCCAGAGTCCACACAGGTGACCATGATAAATATGGCACTCCTTTTCACCTTAGTGGATTCTCCAGCTCTCAAGAACACCTGACCAACCAACAGGTAGAGGAGTGCTTCCAACTGCTTCATGGAGCTGTGAAAGGAGAGTCCTAGAACACATCTATAGTAAGAAAAAAAAATGCTATTCAGTTGGAATTCCAAATGGTCATACCTTGAGGCAGGGTACCAAACTCCACAAACACTGAATCCCAATCTTCAAGAGGAGGCTAAGGAGACAAAATAAGAAAATGCAATGTGGTATCTTGGATGAGATACTACGACAGAAAAACACAATAGGTAAAAGCTGAAGAAACCTGAAAAAAGTGCAAGTTTTAGTTTACAATAATGTATCAAAATTGATTTATTAATTGTAGCAAATTACCATACTAATGTAAGATGTTAATAATAGGGTAAACTGAGTGTAAAGTGTATAGAAACTCTGTATTGTATCTTCTCAATTCTTCTCAACCTACTATAACTTCGAAAATATCAATAAAAACAAAAGAAAAGAAAAGCTTCTGCACAGAGAAGGAATCAACAGAACTAAAAGGCAACCTACTAAATGGGAGATGTTTGCAAATGACATACCTGATAAAGGGTTAGTATTCAAAATGTATAAAGAATTTATAGCAGGGCCTGGGTGGCTCAGTTGGTTGAGCATCCAACTTTGGCTCAGGTCGTGATCTCGCAGTTTGTGGGTTCAAGCCTTGCATGGAGCTCTCTGCTGGCAGCTCAGAGACTGGAACCTGCTTTGGATCTGTCTCTATCTCTCTCTCTTCCCCTTCCCCACTGGCGTTCTCTCTCTCTCTGTCTGTCTCTCTCTCTCAAAACTAAATAAACATTAAAAAATTTATAAAACTCAACACCCCAAAAATGAATAATACAATAAAAAATGGGCAGAAGACAAAGACATACAGAAGACAAAGACATACACATGGCCAACAGATACATGAAAAGATGCTCAACATCACTCATTATTAGGGAAATGCAAATCAAAATGACTATGAGACATCACCTCACACCTGTCAAAATGGCTAAAATCAACAAGAAACAACAGATGCTGGTAGAGAAAGGGGAACACTCTTACATTGTTGGTGGGAATGCAAACTGGTGTAGCCACACTGGAGAACAGTATGGAGTTTCCTCAAGAAACTAAAAAGAGAACTACCCTGTGATCTAGAAAATGCATTGCTAGATATTTAGCCAAAGAATACAAAAATCCTAATTTAAAGGAATACACGCACCCCAATGTTTATAGCAGCTTTTTCTCCAATAGCCAAATTATGGAAATAGCCCAGTGTCCATCAATAGATGAATAAATAAAGAAGATGTGGTATATACATACAATGGAATATTACTTAGCCATAAAAAGAATGAAATATTGCCGTTTGCAATACATGGATAGAGCTACAGAGTATAATGCTGACTGAGATAAGTCAGTCAGAGAAAAACAACTACCATATGATTTCACTCATATGTGGAATTTAAGAAACAAAACAAATGAGCAGAGGGGAAAAAAAACAGAGAGAAATAGAGGCAAACCAAGAAGTAGACTCTTAACTATAGAGAACAAACTAATAGTTACCTGAGGAGAGGTGTGTGGGGGGATGGGTGAAATAAATGATGGGGATTAAAAGTGCACTTGCTGTGATGAGCACTGGGTGATACACGGAAGTGCTGAATCACTATATTGTACACCTGAAACTAATATTACACTATATGTTAACTAACTAGAATTTAAATAAGAACTTAAAAAATATATCAATAAAAAATCTAAGCAAATGGATGAAATACTCAGAAACTGTCATATTACATCAAAAAAATTTTTAAAAACCCCTAACCCCCCAAAACTCTTTGTAACTTAAAAGAGACACATTAAAAATATAAGGATATAGAGAAGTTGGAAGCAAACTGATGTAAAGACATATGTTATGGAAACACCAAAAAAAGGCTGACCATTATCAGTATCAGAATAATGTAATTTAAATTTTTTATTTTAACTATCAAAATTTTAAATATTATTTTAAGATATATTTATAATATATCTTAAATAAAATAATATTTAATGAAAAATTTTTAAGAAAGAGGGATATTTCATTACACAATGAGTATCACTACATTAGGACTATAGGAAATTTTTAATTAAGTTTTTTCCTCTAAAAATATAGTCCCAAAGTATATAGAGCATATAATGCCAAATTTAAAAGAAAAAGACAAATGTTCAGTTATTATGGAACTTTTGCCATGCCCCTTCTTAGTCACTGGCAGAACAAGGCATTGTTAAAATCAGAGAAAAAAACTTGATAGGGACATTGATGATTAAAAATAGAATTAAAAGGGGTGGCTGGGTGGCTCAGTTGGTTAAGTGTCTGACTTTGGCTCAGGTCATGATTTAATGGTTTGTGAGTTCAGCCCCATATCAGGCTCTGTGTTGACAGCTCAGAGCTTGGAGCCTACTTCAGATTCTGTGTCTCCCTCTCTTTCTGCCCCTCCCCAGTTCACGCTCTCTCTCTCTCTCTCTCTCTCTCTCTGTCAAAAATAAATAAACATTAAAAAAATAGAATTAAGAAATCTTAATGGTTTGACATATATAGAACATTACATCTGACAAGTACAGGATAATTTCAAATGCACACAGAACTGAAATTATGCAAAGTATATTCTGGTCATATAGTACTAAGCTTGAAATGAACAGCAAGAAAATAATTAAAATTCCTTTTTGAATTTTGAAAGTAAACAAAAATACTTCTAAATTAACAATGGATCCATGAAGAAATCACAATGAAAATTAGAAGGTTATTTTGAACTGAATAAAAATATAAATAAAACTTCAAAGTTTGTGGGATGAAGCCACACTTGTAGTTAGAAGGAAATTTCTTGGCATAAATGTTGTATACATTATTTTAAAAGATTAAAAGTAGATAGGATAGATAGGCTTCTTATGATAGTAGAAAAATGTGAAATTCACCCAAACAAAATAGAAGGAAAAAAATAATAAAATAAGCAGAAATAAATAAAAGGAAAATAAATATACAATGGACAGAATCAAGAGAGTCAGTAGTTGGTTAAAAAATAATAAAATTGATAATTCCATAGCTAGGCTGACCAAGGTAAAAAGAGGAAAAGCACAAACCACCAATATTAGAAAAAAAGATAAGGTAGACCATTAGACATTAAAAAAGAACTTTGGGGGAACAACTTAATGCCATTATTTGGAAATTTAGGGAAAACTGATGAAGTCAATGAAAAATACAACTTAACAAAAACTAATACAAGAAGAATAGAAAACTTAATAGTTTTTTATTAGTTACAGGGGAAAACTGCTGAAATTAATGTCTAATCATTATTTAAACAAATCAAAACAAAATCTTAAGTAAGAGCGCCTGGGTGGTTCGGTCGGTTGACTTCGGCTCAGGTCATCATCTCACAGTTTGTGGGTTTGAGCCCTGCATTGGGCTCTGTACTGATAGCAAGCTCAGAACCTGGGGCCTGCATCAGAATTCTGTGTCTCCTTCTTTCTCTGCCCCTCCCCCACTCACGCTCTATCTCTCTCTCTCAAAAATAAATAAATGTAAAAAAAATTTTTTAACAAAATCTTAAGTAAACTATAAATAGAAGTGAACTTTCTTAGTCATATAAAGAAATTTTTTTTAAAAAAGCTACAGCAAAAAGTACACTTAATGGTAAAACATTAGAAAGCATTCTCCTGAGATCAGACCTCAGACAAGAAAAGATTATTTCTATTCAGTATTCATCTGAAGATGGTAGACAATAAAATAAGACAAGAAAAGTAACAGGACTGGAAAAGTAGAAATAAAACTATAATTTTTCACACTAACTTTGCATATATCTATTGAATACATAGAATATTTTAGTGTTTTTTAATGTCTATTGTTGAGAGAGAGAGAGAAGGAGAGAGAGAGAGCAAGTGGAGGAGGGACAGAGAGAGAGAGGAAGACACAGAATCTGAAGCAGGCTATAAGGAACTGCCCAGAAAGCACTGACCTTATCAAGAGCTAAATTCAGTTGTTTACCCTGTACTCCACACTCTTACTAGGACAACCTCAGACAGGTTACGGCCTTTTATTAAATGACATTATCTACTAATGGATATTTTAGTCTGGAAGATGTTTCATGGTTGTTATGTCAAATCTTATCATTCCAAGAGCAAAGCAGCTCCTTCTCTGAGTTCAAGTTAAGCCAATTTTCTAATTATCCACTCTATGAAGAAGGAGCTGTAGCTACCCCCACCCCTGAGTGGACACATACTCAAAAATGTAAATGTTGTTTCTTTTCATCCTAGATACTTAAACTCCCTGGAAGCTAGCAAAATGCTTAGAAGATACTTAAAATTATTTCCATTTGAATTTTGCATATTTTATGTGTCTTTATCTGGTTGGAGGTCACAATCTATAGAATCATTCTTTGATGCTCCCGATGAATCAGAAAAATGTTTTCTCTGTGATGGATTTATATTCACTAATTTATTCCTTTTTCATTGACAAATACATGAGTTGATAATTTTGAATAGCAAGACCAAAAAAAAGTTACATTTGTCATCTATATAGCTTCATTTACAGAAATTGACACTAGTGTTTTCTTATGTCTATCATATGGGCTCATGACTTTCCAGATTAACGGTGTGTAAAATCAATCCCCATCAATGTTTCTTTTGATTCCCAGTTATCTCCACTTGATGAGTAGAAGCTCCCTCACTCTGGACATACGGATCCCTGTGCTTTGTGAAAACTTATCTTTCTTTCCGCCACAACAGGTGCTATAGGCTCACACTTTACCTTTCAGTCCGCAAGTGGGATGAGCTACTTCTGCAAGGATCCCTGATTTCTCACAGGGAAAATATAGCACTGGAGACAAGAATCTAAATGCTATTGTGAGTAATGGAAAGAAGGAGAGAAGCGTTTCTCCTGGGCTATTTCTTTGGGCAGAGCTCTAAAAGATATATTCTGAATTTCTTTTGTAAAGTTATGATTTGATTTTGATATTTCCAATTCAACTCTAATAGTACAGTGTCCCTACTTACATTTTTGATTGAAAAATTATACTTCATTTTCTTTTATAGTGAACATCTTGTTTCCAAATGAAATAAACATCATTACCTTTTTACTTTACTGAGAACATAAGAAAACCATTCCAAAACAGCAATTCAATATCAATGCAAAAGTATGATTACTGAATAAGTTCAATTTTGGGGGTAGTGCTTTTTGTTTATATTGCATTTCATTATAGATTTGCAGTCAGATTATTTTGTTCTAGAATAATGGTTCTCAAACTTTATTGTGCATCAGAATTACAGGGAAGATTTGGCTAAAGAAACAACAAAAACAACACATAGCTGGGCCTCACCCCCTGAATTTCTAATTCCAGTGAGTTTGAGGCAGGGTCAAAAATTTGCCATTCTAATACATTTTCTGATGATGATAGTGCTGCTGGTCCAGAGACCACCCTTTGAAAGTAAATCACTGTTATAGAATCAATTATAATTTCTCACTCTACAGATTGAATTACTTACTACCCGACCTATGCTTTTACTTCGGGGCTTTCCACTAGCTTTCAATATGAAGCTGTTGGCATTTTTTATTTGCCACTGGCAAATTCATAGAGTGAAGTCTGCTTAGATTGTCAAAACACTAGGAAAGACAAATCTGCCATGCCTTAAATGGTTTTTTTAAGAACTCACCAGCTCTGTATTCAAAACTCTGCACCTTAATTTCAGTGCCCTCCAATCCCCCTGCAATGACTTGGTGCCTAGCTGTTAATTACAAAATATCCATATTTGCTTGAATAAACTGAATAAACTGGTTCTGCTTCCTATGACTTAATTTCTGACAATATCAGAACAAACTATTTTCACATGTAACAATCTCTAGTCACTTTAATGTATCAGATTATATACTGTTTCAATGGGATTATCCCAATTAGTAGTTTCTTGACACAGTACCAGCCAAAGTTTTCAATTTTTCACTAGAGGATCAAGAAAATCCCTAGTCCCTTAGATTCCCATATGATTAGCAGAGAGAAATAAAATAAATACAAACTCTTGAGGTTTTCCCTGAAATTCTCATACATATTTCATGTATCCTCATTTTATTTGGAGATAAACCTAGTTTCATAGGACACTAGTTCCTCGGAGGCATTACCTTAATGCTCTACAAATTCAGACTTCACAAAACCAATCAAGTATGTTATAAAAAAAATAGCCAGCACATATAAACATAAAATACAACTTAATTTTAAGGTATCAGCAATCAGAAATGAGTCAGCTATCACAACCTTAAACCATGATTCCAAAGTTGAAGTGCACACTTTTCTACAGATTCATATAATTTCCAGCTTATCGGGATTCTGGTCCTGCCAGAACCATTTCATAAGACAAGGATGCTTATGGTTATAACACGTCTTAACCGCAACAATTCAAGTAAAGTCCCCTATTTCAGATCATACCAAAAACTTTAGCTATTTAGTTTTAATGCAGAAATGCAAATTATTAAATGAAATCAAACACACCATGTTCCAGAAACCCTAATTTCTACCTTTGTGTTAACTGCACATAATACTACAAGTAACACATAGAATACAGTGTTTTAAAATCAAGGAAAAATGATTAATGCTCTTGCATCATTATGAAATTAGTTTTGTCACCTTTTAAATATTTAATTTAAGTCAAAATCCCCAAATTTGGAATTAATGTCTTGAAAAACATTAGATTCAAAAAGCAGTCATTTGAAAAGAAAAAGAAGGTACTATCTTTTCTAGTAAGCAGAATTTTAAGGCTCTTGGCCTCAGGACCAAGCATTTCATCAGTTCCTTAGCCTGGTGTATCAGTTCCAAATTAAAATTCCACTAGAAAAAAATATTAGTTTAAAAAATGTCTAATTCTTATAATTTTTAGTTTCCAATATTTAGTGTCCTCTCATGGCTCTTGCTAAAAATTGTTAGCCCTCCACATATAATGAAAATATCCAGATACAAATTTATCACATTTTATGTTTCACTGGATACATCTCTATAGTTTTTGTTTCATTCTGGAGAGCTCTTTTCCAAACAAGCATATCTCAAGACTAAGAAATTTCTGAACTTCATTGAAGTTCATTGATTGAACTTCATTGCAACAAATATGCAATATATTCTTAAAACTTCAACCATTCCTTTATGCAAGTGACACATTCCTTCATACAAAAAAGAATCTGATAGTTCTCAAATATGATCACAAACATTCTGACACTCCTCCCATCAAAAGGTGAGGTGTATGTCCACCAGATGAAAGTGATGTAAGGCCAGTTGCCAAACCCAGGCCTTAAGAAATGGACAGCTCACATTTCCTGGCTCTACTTTTACTCCTAAAACCCTGCCACCATGATGTGAGGAAGCCCAAGCCACTCCCCGGAGAAGCCAGCATGGAAAGGAACTGACTGACAGCAACTTGCCATCCAGGTGACTCACTTACCTGGGAAGTGAATCCTTCAGCTCCATTTGAGCCACCTCAGCTAATGCTGCATGGAGCAAAGGTGAGCTGTCCCCAGTACCCAAACTGAAGATTTGTGAGCAGCATAAATGTTAGTTGTTATTAAAGACATTACATTTTAGGGTGATTTGTTATGCAGCAATAGATAACCATAACACTGCTGCTTACAATTATATAATAATCAATAGAACAAATTTCTTAGAGGCATGCATATTTACATACTAGTAGCCTCTAAATGCTTCCTGATAAACTCAGGCATTTTAAATATTAATATTTAAATACTAATATTTTAAAATATTCAAAGTATAATAATTCTTCTCCCATTAGACCTTTATAATAGATCACTCCAGGCAAGGAGAGTTACTCTGAGTTGATTTATTTCTAATTGTGGTTAATTTAAAGTTAACAATGAATGAGTTCTTTGTGGTGATAATACTAATTGTATTCAGATTGTAATAATGTTCATATCAGTCTACACGAGTGATAAAATTTCATAAAACTAGACACCGAAACTAAAAACACAAAAGAGTTTAGGTAAAAACACGAGAAGTCTGAACAAGGTCTGACTTGAGTTGCTATTAGAGTACCAATGTCAATTTCCTGGTTTTGACGGTGCACTATCATTTTCCAAGACGTTAACATTTGGAAGAAGCTGGATAAAAGTGACACAGGGACTCTATGGTTTTGGCAACTTCTTATGAGACTTAAACTACCTCAAAGTAAAAAGTTATAATAAAAAATTAAAGTCTGGACAATACAGAAATTCATTTCAGTAAAAGAACTCACTCGGGTGAGGAGTCTTTGGTCCATTTATTGCAGAGCGACTACAGGTCATGATTTCTTGGATGAGCACTCTTAAGGTCTCAGAGACTCTTTTAGCAATGATACTTCAAAGGCTTATTCTTATATTGATACAGACAATTTCATAGAGGAGACTCTGCCATCCTCAGAAAAGGAAAATACAGCCACTTCGTACAAGAGTGGTTTTAAATATACCAGTAAAACACAGAGGTAACTGAGGTTTATTTGTGCTTATGTTTTTCCAGTGTTTTGGAGGCTTTAGCTGTTACAATTTCCCCAGTCTATCCTGGTAGATAGATAAAGGTGTCAAATATGGTCTTTATCTTGGAGATTATTTTGCAAGTTTTCTCCAATTTCCTCACTTTACCCCAGGTTCTTAAGAAGGTCTGGAAACCTCTCCTGGGCATGTGATGATGGAGGCAAAACAGGATTCCATCATTCTTTTGTGAGCCTCATCTTCCTACCAACACCTTGTCCCCATTTGGCAAGAGAATGATATTTCCAGGTTTTTTTTTCTTCCGTGATTCAGGAGCCATCAAGGGAAAATCATCATTTGGTGCATCTATGAAGAGCTGGCTTCCTTTTTGCTGGCTACCTGCATTTTACAGGTAGGGGATCATCATAGCTAAACAAAACTTGAGCAGGTGTAAGGAAGGCTCCTTAAGAACTCAAAAATTCAGAACAATCCATTTTGTATAGGGATCAAAATGGAGCACAAATAAAAATATCCTTTTTGAAGAGGAGGAATGGGGTCAGGCAGCAGCTGGAAAGCCAGAGAAGCAGACCCAGTCTATGCTCCCCACCTAGAAAAGGAAAAGTCTTCCTAAATGGTAAATAGTTCAGGGATAGAGTTTTTCTGCACCATCAATCCCTAAGTGCCAGAGGAGACATAAGGAGAAAATAAAACATTGAAACCTCAAGGGGTATCAGCATATGTGTACTTGATTTGCACTTTGTAGCCCTTTTCTGTTATTCTTCAGATCCCTGATACTCCATATGCTGCCAAGACTTCACCCATTTGTTGTGAAAATAGAACACCAACACAGAAATGTTAAGATGTGGCACTATCAGGGGCACTTGAGTGGTGAAGCAACTGACTTTGGCTCAGGTTATGATCTCATGGTTCGTGAGTTCAATCCCTACATTGGGCTCTTTGCTGACAGCTCAGAGCCTGGAGCCTGCTTTGGATTCTGTGTCTCCTTCTGTCTCTTCCTCTCCCTCGCTCATGTTCTGTCTCTTTCTCTCAAAATAAATAAACATTTTTTTAAAAAGTGGCACTATCACTTCCTGATTTGAGAGGAGAGAATACACCAGCCAGAAGTCAGGCAATGATTGTGTCTCAGTTCTTAACACCCCAATTTTCCTCAGGAATGTTTTATTCTAGAATATCACCCAATATTCCATGCCCTCCACAAAACAAACAAACAAACTTATTTAATTTCCAAATTAGTTTGGAGATCCAGGTCAGAAGGAGATCCCAAACTCACATGACACCCAAACCCAAAAAATCTCATAATAGGTTCATAAGAAATGAATCAAACATAAATTTTGAACACAAGAAAAGACAAGTAAGTAATGAAAAGTATATACTGGAAAATAGATTAAAATATATGTTTCTAAAACTAGCAGAGTCATAGTAAACAAGATATGGCACCCATCTCAAATGAGATGCTGGTAGATATTTAAAAAGAAAGTCACAGAAGTCCTACAAAAGACCAGGGTGGGTGGAAGTGAGATGTAGAACATAAAGGACAGTTTTTGTTATTTGAGTTTTTAAATTTTAGAATATGTAGCATAGAGAGTTCTGTTTGTTGGGTTTGTGGTTTGTTTTGACTGTTTGTTCTTTATGTATGAGTTTATTCTCCTGGGGTGCTTGGGTAGCTCAGTTAAGTGCCCAGCTTCAGCTCAGGTCATGATCTCATGGTTCATGGGTTCCAGCCCCACAATGGGGTTCATACGGACAGCTCAGAACCTGTAGCCTGCTTGGGATTATGTGTCTCCCTCCCTCTCTCTCTCAAAAATAAACATTAAAAAAAGAGTTTAGCCTCCTTATCAAAAAACAAAGTTGTAAGAATGACCCTAATGGATATAAAGATTTATTACAAGTATGTTGGAAAGAGACAGAGTAGTATTGGCACAAAGGTGGATAAGTCAGAATAGAAGCAGATCCACACAGATACGAATATTAAGTTTATGAATAAGATAGGACTGTAGAATAGTATAGGAAAGGCTTTTTCAATAAATTATGCAGGGTCAAATAAATATCCATATGGAAAGAAAATGAAATTTGATTCCGACTTCATGCTATATATAAAAATTGAATTCGAGTTGAACACTAAATCTTACAAAAATAATATTGGATAGTATCTCCATGACTTTGAAATAGGCAAAAGTACAGGTACAAAAAGTAACAGCCAAAAAGGAAAGATTGGTAAACTAGACTGCACTAAAATTAAGACCTTCGGTTCATCAAATGAACAGCATTAAGGGAGTACAAGAGTAAGTCAGAGTGTAGAAGATATTTGCAATATGTACAATCAACAAGGACTCATTCAGAATATATAGGTATGTATATGCAAATATATATGTATGTTTATATTATTGTGTTTATGCATATATATAATATACATATATAATATACTAAAAACATATAGTAAAAACAAGAAACGTGTAATGTGGTTTTAGTGTTGCTCGTTGTTTAATAATGTGAGGCTTATTTTCTTTTGTTTTGTTTTGTTGTTGTTAGAATAACGGCAAATAGTTGAAGTATTTTTCCTAAACATTATTTTTCTAAGAAGCTACTTTATTTTTTCCAGGTTTTTATTTAATTTCTAGCTAGTTAACATAAAGTACAATATTGGCTTCAGGTGTGTTACATATAATAGAATATACTGTGTGTATGTGCATTATATACAGTATTATATACATACATAACAGTGCTCTTCATGAGAAGTGACCTCCTTAACTTTCATTTATTTTTTCCCTTTTTTTGAGAGAGGGAGAGAGTATCTTGTCCATGTACGCGAATGGGGGAAGGGCAGATGGAGAGGGAGAGTGAGTATCTTAAGCAGGCTCCACGCTCGGTGTGCAGCCCAACATGGGTTCACGACCTGAGCCGCAATCAAGACTTTGGATGCTTAACCAATTGAGCCACCCAGGTGTTACGATAGCCATCTTCTTCTCTTTTTTTAAATTTTTTCTAATGTTTTATTTATTTTTGAGAGAGAGAGTGTGAGCAGGGGAGGGTCAGAGAGAGAGGGAGATACAGAATCCAAAGCAGGCTTCAGGCTCTGAGCTAGTTGTCAGCACAGAGCCCAACGTGGGGCTTGAACCTATGAACCATGAGATAATGACCTGAGCCGAAGCCGGAGGCTCAACCGACTGAGCCACCCAGGTGCCCCTCCAATAGTCATCTTCTAAAGTGAAATGTCAGAAGAGCTTTAAAGATATTCACGGACTATTATTTGTCCTTGCTTATTTGTTTATCTATCTATTTGTTCTTACTAAGAAAACTTCTGCCTCATTGCAGGAAAAAGGAATTGTAGATATGGTATTTTTAAAAGACATGAAATCCCATGATTTAATCAGCTTGGGTCGACTTAACTTTCCAGCTGATAGTGAATATTTTGCTTTATACAAAAATTGCCACTGATTTGGATTTGCGCACTCTAATTCTTAACTAGTTGATGCTCTATTGTGCAGTAGCGTTTCATTTAATTTTAAGATAAGGCTCATATAGCATTGCCCAACTAGTTGGTAAAGTGATTATGTGGGCACTTGGCTTTAGGTTTTAATTCACAGGAGACACTTTTTGGCATGCTTAACTTTCTGGGAACAAACACCCTTACCTGATTCAGTTTTGTTTTTTTAGGTTGTTGCTGTTGTTTTATTATTGTTCATAAATCTATAAAACATGACCAATTTTTTTAACACGGTCTGAAAAGATGTCACTCTCTCTTGTTTCCTCCCTCTTTTTTTTTTTAACTCTCTAAGTATTTTCGCATATCTTAGGTTCTTTTTTTTATTAAGTATAAGGTATTGTCAAGTTAACTAACATACAGTGTATATACGGTGTGCTCTTGGCCTCAGGAGTAGATTCCCATGATTCATCACTTACATGCAACACCCAGCACTCACCCCAAAACGTGCATTTAAATGAATACTGGCCATTGGAATATTTTGTCAGCTACGGATATTGGGTGCTTAACTGCCGAATATTGCCATGTGCATGTTGTATGAGACTGTAAACTTCTGTCACTAAATATATTTATTCTCATTTTTTAATGACCAGCGTTCATATGGTATTGTACAGACATGGTTTTTAAGTGAACTAGAGCAGCAAACATTTCTGTACGTTATCAAGGGATTATTGCAGAATTTCTTGTCTTGTTCTCACTCTCTTTTTTAATAAGGGTTAATATTAACAAATGACGAGGAGTAGAAAAGTCAACATAAAGACTTCAGAAGGAGGGGCAACTTGGTGGCTCAGTCAGTTAAGCTTCCAACTTCGGCTCAGGTCATGATCTCACAGTTCATGGGTTCGAGCCCCACATCGGGCTCTGTGCTGACAGCTCAGAGCTTGGAGCCTGCTTTGGATTCTGTGTCTCCCTCTCTCACTCTGCATCTCTCCCCCCTCCCAAAAATAAATAAACATTAAAAAATTTTTTTAATAAAAAATAAAAGGATTTCAGAAGGAGAACTTACAGAATGCAGATTTGTGATGCTTTGGATTTGATCCTCCTGAATACAGTTCTAATAGTTTCTTATTGAATATCATCAAATTTTTAAGCTTCATAGGGATGAACATCATATTTTTCCTTCTATACTTGCTACCACAGATGTAAATTCTTGACCTTAAATCACCTTTGAAAATATTAAGTTGAGAATTCTGTTAACTTACATTTTACGAATTAACATATTGTATACAGCAAAGGATTTGATTTGCAGCATGATGCAAAATTCCTTCAAACTCATGTCTTTTTGTTTAAATTCCATTTTGTTTTAAAGCACATTTTAAATGTAGTTTTCTCTTTTAGCAAAAATTGTCTAATTGATATGAAAAAGTAAATATATGAGTATATATTTAAATCCTAACAATTGGTAAGAAACCCCAATTTTAAATTGGCCAACAGTTACAAGTCTGCAATTCACAGGGGAGGACGTTCAAATAGACGATAAACATATGAGAAGGTGTTCAACATCTTTTTTCTAAGAAATACAAGTTTAAACCACATTGAAAAACCACCATATGCCCACAAGAAAATGGCTAAAATTGTAAAAGACTGGCAATATCAAGTTTGATGAGAATATAAACTGAAATCCTCGTGAACTTCTGGTAGGCATTTTAATTAGTGTAAACAATTTGAAGAATGCCTTCCAGCCATCTACCAAAACTAAATATTGCATACCCTATGACCCAGCGATTCATCCTCAGAAATGAGAGCGTATGGTCAACAGTGTTCATAGCTGCATCATTCAGTCATATCTCTGAGGCAGAGACAACTCAGAACTGTTACTGCATAAATAAATGGTGGTCTATTTAAGCAGTGAAATCCTACGCTGTTGTTACGTACAAGAACTTAGCCAGATATCATAAACTAAAAGCAAAGTAAAGAATGAAAGACACAAAGGAGTACTGTCCATTATATTTCATTATATGTATTCCATTGTATACAGTTCGAAAGCAAGCAGACTGATGTATCGTGTTTAAAGTCAGGATGGTGGCTTCTGGGCAGAAGCAGGTCTTCAGGCTTGTGGATAATGTGAAGGCTCTCCCTGCCCTCACCCTATGCTCCCTTGCCTCAGGTCCTTTTTACTGTTTCTCTGCACAAGTCCCCAGTCCCAGCCACCTCCACTCTGCCCCTGGGGGGCTTTCTGTGGACAGCTTCTGCAGAGTTTCTTGGACAACCTGTCCTTTCGGTGGTTTTGTCCGAAGACACAGAAAGATAGAGGGGCCTGGGAGTTTGTGCTTTCCCTCTCTATGGGGCGATCACCACTGTTATGGGAGCAAGAAAGCTCTACCCCTATGACATGGGTGGGATGGGTGTGAGGCTACCTCGCTTCTGAGTTCTCCTACAAGACCAGACTGAAGCTACCTGTGGGAACTTCCTCTGAGAAGCACCTTTCTCCTTTTCCCTACTCATTCTCTCACGCTCCCTCACCTGTCTCCCCTGGGACACCTTCCCTAGTGATTCACTGACATACACATCCCCATCTTGGCATCTGCTTCTGTAGAACCTAACCTGAGTCCACTGGTAATAGCCATCTCTAGTAGAAAAAAGCTGATTGAGCTAAACCGACGGAATGGGAAAAGATAGTTGCAAATGACATATCAGATAAATGGCTAGTATCCAAAATCTATAAGGAACTCGCCAAACTCCACACCTGAAAAATGAATAATCCAGTGAAGAAATGGGCAGAAGACATGAATAGACACTTCTCCAAAGAGGACATCCAGTTGGCCAACTGACACATGACACGATGCTCAGCATCACTCATCATCAGGGAAATACAAATCAAAACCACACTGAGATACCACCTCATGTCAGTCAGAGTGGCTAAAATGAACAAATCAAGAGACTCTAGATGCTGGTGAGGATGTGGAGAAATGGGCACCCTCCTACACTGTTAGTGGGATTGTAAACTGGTACAGCTGCTCTGGACAACAGTGTGGAGGTTCCTCAAAAAACTATCAGTAGAACTCCCCTATGACCCAGCAATAGCACTGCTGGGGATTTACCCAAGGGATACAGAAGTGCTGATGCATAGGGGCACTTGTACCCCAATGTTCATAGCGGCACTTTCAACAATAGCCAAATCATGGAAAGAGCCTAAATGTCCATCAACGGATGAATGGATTAGGAAGATGTGGTTCATCTATACAATGGAATACTACATGGCAATGA
>CM053567.1:184741099-184782621 GCA_028646485.1 Cryptoprocta ferox
GCTGATGCATAGGGGCACTTGTACCCCAATGTTCATAGCGGCACTTTCAACAATAGCCAAATCATGGAAAGAGCCTAAATGTCCATCAACGGATGAATGGATTAGGAAGATGTGGTTCATCTATACAATGGAATACTACATGGCAATGAGAAAGAATGAAATCTGGCCATTCGTAGCAAAGTGGATGGACCTCGAGGGTATCATGCTCAGCGAAATAAGTCAGGCGGAGAAGGACAGATACCATATGTTTGCACTCATAGGTCTAACAGGAGAAACCCAACAGAGGACCATGGGGAGGGGAAGGAGGAAAAGAGTTAGGGAGAGGGAGGGAGACAAAACACGAGAGACTCTTGAATACTGAAAACAAACCGAGGGCGGAAGGGGGAGGGGGAAAGGGAAAGGGAAAGGGGGGTGATGGACATAGAGGAGGGCACTTGCGGGGAAGAGCACTGGGTGTTATATGGAAACCAACTTGAAAATAAATGATAAAAAAAAAGAAAGAAAAAAGCTGATTGAGCTGAAAAAATGTCATGCTGATGTGTTCACTTTAGGATAACTTCTCAAGATGTATAATTATAATTTTAAATTTTCTATCTGTACCTTATTCTTCAATAAGCAAAGGTTTTTTTTTATTTTTTTAATGTTTATTTATTTTTGAGAAAAAGAGATGGAGCATGAGTAGGGGAGGAACAGAGAGAAGGAGTCACAGAATCCGAAGCAGGCTCCAGGCTCTGAGCTGTCAGCACAGAGCCCGACACAGGGCTCAAACCCACAAACTGTGGGATCATGACCTGAGCCAAAGTCAGACAATTAACCGACTGAGCCACCCAGGTGCCCCAAGAAAAGTTTTCTTTTTTTTAATTTTTTTTTCTAATGTTTTATTTGTGAGAGAGAAAGAGAGAGAGAGAGCAGGGGAGGGTCAGAGAGAGACGGAGATACAGAATCCAAAGCAGGCTCCAGGCTCTGAGCTAGCTGTCAGCACAGATCCCAATGCAGGGCTCGAACCCAGGAACCACGAGATCATGACCTAAGCCAAAGCTGGACGCTCAACTGACTGAGCCACTCAGGTGCCCCAAAAAGTTTTTTCTAAAAAAGATATTCCAAACCAAGGGTTGCCCGATAGCTCAGTTGGTTACGCATCTGATTCTTGATTTCAGTTCAGGTCATGATCTCACAGTTTGTGAGTTCAAGCCTCGCATGGGGCTCTGAGCTGACAGTATGAAGCCTACTTGGTATTCTCTCTCTCCCTCTCTCTCTGCCCCTCTCCTGCTCTCTCTCTTTCTCTCTCAAATAAACTTAAAAAGTATTTAAAAAATTCCAAACCCAGTGACTAGAAAAAAATAGAAATATGTCCTAGAAAAGTTTCACCTGCTACAACATAGATGTATCTTACAAACCTCATGCTAAGTGAAATAAGCCAGTCACAGAAGGACAAATACTGTATGATTCCACTCATGTGAAAAATCTAGTGTAATCAAACTCAAAAACAGAAGGTAGAATGGTGGTTGCCAGGGTCTGGGGAAAGGGGGACATGTGGAGTTCGTGTTTAATAGGTATAGAATTTCAGTTTTGCAAGACGAAAAATTCGAAAGATCATTTGCACAATAATGTCAATATATTTTAAAATGCTAAGCTGCATTTTTTAAATTTTTTAAATGTTTATTTACTTTTTGAGAGAAAGACTAGCAGACAGGGGTGAGTGGGGGAGGGACTGAGAGCGAGGGAGACAGAATCTGAAGCAGGCTGTCAGCACAGAGCCTGACATGGAACTCGAACTCACAAACCACAAGATCTTGACCTGAGCTGAAGTTGGCGCCCCCTGCATTTTTTTAATTTAAAGTTTATTTATTTTAAGAGAGAGAGAGAGAGAGAGAGAGAGAGAGAGAGAGAATGAGGGGCAGAGACAGAGAGAGGAGAGAGAATCCCAAGCAGGCTCCATGCTGTCAGTGCAAGTCCAATGTGGGGCTCAAACCCATGAACTATAAGATCATGACCTGAGCTGAAATCAAGAGTCATTTGCTTAACTGACTGAGCCACCCAAGCACCCCCTTTTTTTTAAGTTTAATTTATTTACTTTGAGAGAGAGAAGCTGCATTTTTTAAAAATGATTAAGATGGTAAATTTTATGTTATGTCCACTGTACCACAGTTTCATTTTGTTTTTCAAAGTGGGTAAATCTTGCTATTTGCATGTAATGGATGGGCAAGGTGGAATGATCCCAGGACTTTGAGTTTTAATCCCAGAACCACTCTACAAATATTTGCTCTGCTAATTAGCTCTGCATCATCATGGATGGCTTTCTTTGATCTCACCACTTTGTGTTCTAGATCAGTGCTACCCGCTAGAACCTTGTACAATGATAGAGCTGTTCTATACCTGTATATCCAATACGGTAGCCAATAGCATCATGTGGCTATTGAGCATCTGATATACATGTAGCTGCTGAGCATCTGATATACATGTGGCTATTGAGCATCTGAAATGTGGCTGCTGTAACAGAGTTTCGGCAGTTTGTATTTCATTTAATTGTAATTAATTTAAGTTTAAGTAATCACGTGTAGCTATAAGTGGCTACTATATTAATGCTGGCCTCGATTTTTTTTTTTTTTTGCATCCATCTTCCTCTACCACCAAATGAACTTTTCCTGTAATGATTTTGAGAAGATGAAAACAGAACTCCCCATCCCCAACAGTTCCCATTTTGTTCTTCATGGCAGATTACAGGTAGTCCAGGTGTTAGAACCACATTCCCTAACCAGTAATGCTTTCTCTTCCTTCCCCTGCTCTGTGATCTTGCATCACATCTGCAGGGCTGGCAAACATTTGTCATTGTGAAATAGCTGATAAGCACTTTGCTGAGTTTCTGATTGTTATCAGATTACAAAGTCCTGTAGGCGATCCTTGGTGAGGCTCAAGTCAAGACAGTCTGAGTAATTTGGGGGTAATTCCAGCTGCTTGGGTCTAATTAGCTGCTGCCAGGATGCCATTTCTTTACCTGGAGAAGTCAGGTCAGAGAGAAGGCTGGCCCAATTATGGAATAAGCTTCACACCGAAGGTAGCAAAGCAACATTCGAGAAAAGCAAGGCCAGACATTGGAATCAGATGGTTCTGGGCTTAATTCCATTTATGCCACACACTATCTATCGTCTTGAATAAGTCCAAAACTGCTCTGATCCTGCCATATTTTGGATCCAGAGGATGAAGATAATGCATTTCAAATGATTAAGTCTGGCATAAAATGATCAATCAATAAATGACATCTGTTAAAAATGGCTGACTCTATGGCCCTTGCTCTCCATTTTATATACCTTCACCTCTACATAAATTTGGCTACAATGAAAATAAGATAGCTGTAACCCCACCTTCTCTTTAAGGTGAGTGTCCCTGTGAACTTTGGCCCTTCATTTTGCTTGGGAAAGTAATGTGTTGCAGAAATAAATCATTAAGTGATTGATTTAGTTGGAATAAACCTGCAGTTTTTATTTACTATTTTATTTTATTTTTTGCATTTTTGGCCTGAAGATGGGTTGAAGGTGGAAGCTAATCCAAGAGATGAGACATGAGCCAGAAACACTAGACCTGCATGGAGCAATGTCAAGGTTGAGGGGGTGGGGGCCCACCACTCTGGTGTAACCAAGTGATGACTCTGAAGACTAGAAATGTAGTTACGAATTCTGAAGCTGCTGGCTGCCAATATGTAATACAAGTTTCCTGCCTTGACACCCCCATAAATCCTTTAGTAGAATTTTCTTTGCTTATTAGAGCTTTTTATATAAATGAATGCTTGTTAGGAAACTCAATGAGAAGCTCAGTTCTGCATCTATATGAATGTGGGACTAACGCAGAGAGCGCGAGATGGCTCACATCTGGGTGCCCATTCATCTACCCATTCATCTAGACTCTTAATCAACCAGAATTTATCAAAATCACTTTCTTGAGCATCTCATCATGTGAAATATCACCAGGCCTAAGCTGTAGTCTTTGTCCTAAAGTATCTCCTGAAATAAGAAGAATAAGTGCGATGACAAGAGACCTGGAAGGGATGCTGAAGACCTTCCAGTACATCTGCCTTGTTTCATTGATAAGAACAAAGAGGCTCAAGACTCAGAGGCTCAGAAAAACCAACTGATCATCACTTAGTCTCAGGGCTGGGGCTGGGGGCTGTGATTTTGGAAAGGTAGAATAATGGTTGGCTCAATAAACTGGAAAAGCTGGACGTGGTATCAAGGGAAAGAGAGATGGATCCTCCCATAGTCATCCTGACCAAGTGCAGTGACAAGGGGTTACCTGAGTTGGGCTGTGGCAGACACAATGGCTGATCTCAATATCTATCCTCTTCTTTCTCAGTATCAAATAGGCAAACAAACAAAAATACTAATTCTCAGCTAAGTCTTCTTTTCTCCAGCTTCCCTTGCACTTACCTGTGTGCAAGACTTGGGCTAGGGAGGGTGAGCAGTAAGCATGATGTCTAGTGCACTTCCGGGAAGCCCCGCTAGAGGGATGCAAAGGACCCCCTTGGAGGATCACGCCTCCCCACTTTATCACAGCCCTCACCATGACTAGATAGATCAGCTCAAAGAGTTTTATATGCAGCAAGCTGTGACCACCTCTATCCCTCCCAGGTATGTATTTATTTCTTTGTTCTAATGTTTGATGCCATGAACTTTCTTTTCCACTTTTAAGTCCTGTTCAGCCTTGATGGCCTAGTTCAGCTCTGTGCAGTGAAAAATCTTTGGTCGACAGCTCTATCTTCAGTAATGGTTTCTGCCCATGAATGCCTATAACATTTCCACGGTATCTCCTCTATCAAGATAAAGGCTGGGAACCTAATCACATTGATGTTTTAGAATCCATGGCTACCCATAAGTCTCTTCCATAGACCTCCATTCCTCTAGAGAGCACAGTGTATGTGTGTGTGTATGTGTGTGTGTGTTCTTGGGATGGAGCGGTACAAGAAGAGAAAATATATGTTAGTGCAGATGATAGAAAGTGACCAGAGAAATGCTGTAAAGCTAACCAAAATTACTCATTTATAGGAAAACATTTGCCTGGTGTATATGCCCATATACACAAGCATATAAGTATATGTACCACAAAGCACTAGCCACTTCATGAAGACAAAAGCAGAAATATATGAATATAGTCCCACTGATTTTATATACGAAGCTTAAACTGAAGTCCTGTGGGGAACTAATATTATTGGGTACACAGGTATAAAATGAACATGTGCCAAAGGCTTTATTTAATTCATTAGTTAATGAAGGAACTGGAAAAGATGTTATAACCTGTTTAATGAGAAGTCAAAGTACCACAAATTCACATGTTGGGAAAAAATGCTTACGTGAATTTGCAAAAAAATGCTCTATCCATGGGGCAGCAATCAACTGCATTCCACTGGACATAATTAATTTGCTTTTATCTAGGCAAAATTATTTGCACTGCTATCAGTTTTCTATAAGTAAACTTCTGTCTTCACAGAGTTGTGAAACAGACTAATAAAAGACAAAAGCTGGCAATCTATAGAAGCAGATCATCCCCAGAGGCTCCTTCCTTCCATAGAGAGGATATCCATTCATCTCTAGCTCACTCTGAAGCCTTAAATTTTTCACTTTGCCACTCATTTCTCCAGCATACCTCACCCATTTCTAGCCCGAATATGTTCATAACGTCTCCTCAAACAGGTAACTCTTTCTTGCCTCCCAGGCTTCAACATGCTTTCTGCCCTGTCTCTGCCATTACCCCTCCTCTGGGGCATCCTCACCAACCTCCTCATCTCTGTCTTTTCCCAGTCTTTTTCTCAGATAAGCAAGCCTTCCTTGACCTCCCACATTGAGAGGTCTCCTTCCCCCGCCCCCAACATTTCTAGTGCTAGTTAATACTACATGCTCACTCATTTATGTTTGTAAGCAAAATGGGATCAGAGAAGAAGTCTCTATTTGTTCCCTAATATGGTGGAGAAAAAGGGTAAAAGAATGAATGAATATAACTCAGCCTCCACATCCTCGTGCATGATAAAGGGAAGGATCCCTACCCTATGCACTCTCAAGATCAGGATGAGTTTCAGAAGAGACCTACAGACAATGACAGATGGGCCTGACAAGTAAAAATATTTTGTTTGGTTTGGTTTATTAAAAAATATATATATACATATAAATAAAAAGAACTTTGTCAATTTCCACACTTGACAAAATAAGATCCCAAACAGTCAATGATAAGAATCATGATAGGAAGAATATTTCAAAGTTGATTTAAAATAAAATTGGTCCATAGGAAAAAACAGACATTTTAGGCATCTTTGAAAAACTAAAAGTTAAAATAATAAATACAACCATGAGGTTGGCATATATTCCTGAGCAAGACTGTCAGTTAATTTGGTAAATATTTATTTCCTTCTGACACATGCACTGTGTTCTTTTGGGGTATTTATGGAGGGGTTTGGTAATGAGCTGTTTATTATGATCTAAAAACAAACCAAGAAACACGTGAAATGCAGCCATCTAATTAAGGAAGAATAAATAATATCCCATCATCAGAGCCTCCCACCCACCTGAACTCCAGACTCGTGTCAGGTCTTGCCAAAGACACTTGAAAGCTCTCAATTTACCGTGTGTACCATATGATGCTCACACGGAAGACAGATCTACCGACTCGTTAAAGTGCACTAATTATTCCACAATTTTGAAAGTGAGAACATATGGGCGCTGTTTTCCTTGTGAGTGTTTCTGCTTCAAAAACAAAGTACATGACTGAACAAGTATTTTCCATAATCTATGTTGTTTGCAAATGCTATTCAAAGTTCACCAAATTCACTAGAATTAAAAATGCTTCATTCCCGTCTGGTCGAAGGCTGATATTCACTTCCTTTTTCCACATCTCTTTATTCCCATTGTCCCTCTGCCCACTGAGCTGCAACAATTTATACCAAGATGAGCAAAGCTAACTTAAAAGTGAATTATTCTGACCATTCAATTAGTTGTTGAGTCAACACAATGTGAGCAGCTGGTGAGGTGCTTTATTTGTCTTCGTAAATGGAGCAGACGCCTTGGTGCTATCAGGACATGGCCTCTGAGGACACAGTGTCGTCTGCAGGGGCACAACAATGAGGATCCCAGCCAGGGAGGGAAGATCTTGAAGGATGAGGATAGACCATTTTAGGCAGGCAGACTCTTGTATCTTTAGTCCTGTAGCAGAAGCCATTCTCTAGCTTCTAGGGCCCAAATTCAGCTATATTAAAGGAGCCTGTGATTCACAGAAGCACCCACATCTCAAGCTAATACTGAGTTACTTGAAGACTAAACCAGGTGAGGGGAGTGCAGAGCTGAGATTATTCAGAAATAATGATGTTTATCTAGATATTATTAACAGGATTTTTATTCTTTTGTCTTTCCATGCACACGAACTTTGTCCTTGCTGGCTTGCATTTGCTTGGGGGTAAAAATGGAAATTTGTCTCAGACTGAATACAAAGAGAAGGAACAAGATGTATATGGCTTTTAGCAAGCAAAAATAGGATTGGGCCCTAAGACAATGGTCTTGCAAGCCAGGCTCTGGTCTTATGCGTAAGTTCTCCAAATCTTTATTTCTCCTTCTTTGATGTATGAACATCCATCTCTAAAAGACCCATTATCATAATATTCTCCTGCATCGTAAAAGAGAGTTTTTTCCACCGACAGCAGCAAGGACAGGATGCCAGCCATTTCATGACAAAAGGATATAATGTGAATTCTGTTAATTGTTGGATTGAATCCCCTAAAAAAGTTATGCTGAAGTCCTCACCTCCAGTAATGGTGTGTGAACATGGTCTTATTTTGAAATGGTGTCTGCAGATTGGATCAAGTTAAGATGAGGTCATTAGGATGGGCTTAATCCAATATGACTCGGGTCCTTATAAGAAGATGGCCATGTGAAGACACAGAGACACACAAACACAGGGAGAACTCCATGTGACAATGAAGGCAGAGATTGGAGTGATGTCTCTACAAGCCAAGGAACACCAAGGATTGCCAACCAACACCAGAAGCTAGAAAAAGCCAGGAAAGATTCACCCCTACAGGTTTCAAGAGGAGCATGGCCCTGCTGATTTTGAACTTCTGGCTTCCAGAACTGTAAGACAATGAATTTATGCTGTTTGAAGTAATCCAGTTTGGGGTACTTTTTTTTTAAGGGAGCCTTAGGAAAGTCATGCAAGGGCTGTTGGAAGACAAACAAGGGAAAGCCCAGGAGGAAAGCAGGGGTTAAGTATCTGTGTCTTTATTTACCCTTTTGGCTTCTGCCTGGAGAGTAGAGGAAAATCAAGTGAGTACTATGACGCAAAAGATGGGGGATGAAGGTAGAGAGTTTCTAGCCAGGCATCTCCAAGAACTCACAGGTGTCCTGTATTACCTCACAGTTGTCCTGCATCAACCTGGCAAGATAAGACCCATGGTGCAATGGGTCAGCTAATGGAAGACCAAGGGGGTCATCTCTCCTAAGCCTCCCCTTGGTTCTCTGCATCATTCCTAAAGACCAGGAAATGCTGGAACCAAAACTATTTTCTATTAGAATCCCACATGTGTCTTGAAGTTTCAATTACCACTCTCGTTTATCTCTTCTCTTATAGATTTGTTTTGAGTGAGGTTAGAATTCAACTCCTGTTTTCCAGTGAAGTGACCATTGCACAACAATGATTATTTTCCCAGACATCCCAATCTCTGTCCATGATATGACCGTTCATTGAGTCACCCAGGTTTGATGCCACACATTCAGCTTCAGGACCTGCCTTTCTCAACTGTGATGTTCTCAAGATCATTCCTCAATCCATTAAATACCCTACCAGACCTTCTGAGATCAGCCTTACTCATGAGACATGGCCATATCTGGGGAGTGGTCAAATATTCTGGATCCTGGGTCTCCCTCCTAGAGTCTCATGCAATTTCCTTGAGTACACCCTGGGCATTTCAAGTTTTAAAACCTCTGCAGGTGATCCTAATATGTAGTCAATTGTAGGGGATAAGGAAAGACTTCCTGAGGAAGGGACATTTGATGCAAGATCCTACGACAGAGTAAAAGGTACCTGGGCAGAGGTAGGCTGGTGGTGAAGTGGGAGCTGGTAGCAAAAACCTTTTATAGGGTTTTTGCAGAGGTAGCCTGGGTGGCTCAGTCAGTTGGGCAGCTGACTTTGGCTCAGGTCATGATCTCACAGCTACTGAGTTCGAGCCTGCATCAGGCTCTGTACTGATAGCTCAGAGCCTGGAACCTGCTTCAGATTCTGTGTCCTCCTTTCTCTCTGCCTCTCCCTTGCTTACACTCTATCTCTCTCTGTCTCTCTCTCTCTCAAAAATAAATAAACATTAACAAAAAATTAAAAATAAAAAACCTTTTATAAGGGGCACCTGGGTGGCTCAGCTGGTTAAGTATTTGACTTCAGACCAGGTCATGATCTCACAGTTCATGATTTCGAGCCCTGCATTGGGCTCTCTGCTGTCAGCACAGAGCCCACTTCAGATCCTCTATCTCCCTTTCCCTCTGCCCCTTTCTCATGTTCTCTCTCTCTCTCTCTCTCTCTCTCTCTCTCAAATATATATAAAAAATAAAAACTTGTATAAGCCTGAAGGAGGAAATGACAGGAGAGTAGTGTAGAGCCTGAGGAGATAGCTATCTACAGTAAGCCCAGAAATGATGGCAAAGGCCAAATCTGCTACCATGTTAAGAATTTTGATGCTTTTTTAAAGAAGAACAACAGAAAGCCATTGTAGAATTTCAACTGAGTGGTGACATGTGGAGGGCCAATCTTCAGTCACTTGGCTTCACTGTGAAGCGGTGGCAAGAGTCAGCACTGGTGCAGGGAGACAAGCTGACCTGCATGTCAGTGGCCCTCAGTTTGGCCACACATGGCCATATCTAGGGAGTGGTCAAATATTCTGGAGCCTGGGTCACCCTCTTAGAGTCTCATGCAATTCACTTGAGTACACCCTGGGCATTTTGAGTTTTAAAACCTCTGCAGGTAATCCTAATACATAGTCAAAACTGAGAACCACCATGATACCTGGATGGTTATCTGCATGAGTTCAGGGGATTTTGTTTCCATTTTCTTGTATCTCTTCTGTCATCCCTCACTCTTGCCTCCATACTCTCTGGCATGGTGGTTAGTAAGAAAAGGAAGGTGGGGGGAAAGGAAGGAATGAAATGAATGAAAAAAAATTTTTAACACATGTGCCACTATTTACATGTATACCCCTCTCTCTAAATAAAATATTTTGCACAGTCTCTAGAATAAAGCTCACCACACTCTTCCTCCCTTGTCTTTTAAACGGTAGCACCCGCTAGGGTTTTAGATGTGATCTGGGATGCCCAGCTGGAGACTTCTTCTCTGGGCTTTCCTGCCAGATTCTTCTTGTCATGGAAAAAAATGTTAACCGCTTTTTTTTTTCTTCTGAAGTTACAGGTGCAAGTTTTTAAGTTCAGTCCTCAGAGACAAACATGGTGTTTTCACCTTCTTTCCCCTCCCAGGTCTGGAACAGACATGGAGTTTGTGAGCCAGCTTCAACATGGCAGACCAGAGTAGCATACCTTGGGAAGGTAAAGTCACATGATAGTGCTACCATAGAAAAACCCCGTAGAAAAATATTCATGTAGTGGGCACCTGTATGGCTCAGTTGGATAAGCTTCCAACTTCAGCTCAGGTCATGATCTCATGGTTGGTGAGTTGAAGCCCAGTATTGGGCTGTGTGCTGACAGTGCAGAGCTTGCTTAGGACTCTCTCTCTCTCTGCCTCTCCCCCATGTTCTCTCTCTGTCTCTCTCTGTCTCCCTCTCTCTCTCAAAATAAATAAACTTTAAAAAATGATTCAGTAACAACAAGTTTTCTATTAGTCAAAGAAAATAGTTTTCATGTTTCATACCATTTAGAAGATAAATATTTGAATGTATTTTCTATTTTAATAACCAGCCAGGAAAAATAGTATTAGGGTACCAGCAACATCATATATTAATTTAATATATGTTTACCTCTAATATTTTAACATCAACATTCTTTGGGGAGCTTATGTGTTTTGGGCCAAGTTAGAATACAGAATATTCTGCTTCTATTATGGGAATCTCATATTGTTTCATGATTGCATGGCAAATCATATTTAATAAGATATCAATTGAGCAAAAGATGCAAATGGATTTTATACACTGCATGCATGTTCATGTTATGCCTTAAGAGGACTGAGTTACAGAATATTTGTTACAACTATAAGATCCTTTCTTGTGTGTGGGCACTTAGCCCAGAGCCTAAAGCTTCTTTTCTCCAAACGTCCATTGACGACAGTGACAGACGGATAATGAAAATGCTTTAGCTGCTTCCAAAAAGAGCTCTGAAATTCTTTGTCTTTAAATCAAAATTACTTAAGAACAGTCTTTAAGAACAAGTAAAATAATAGAAAAAAATCAAGGCGCATGAGAAAGAGTGGGTGAATGTTCACACCAACTGGCACGCTCAAGCCTACAGTTGTTAAATAAGCTTATGGGAATCCTTTTCAGATCTAAAATGAAAATCGTTCCTGCTGGTTGGAACTAAATGTGTTAATTCACAAAAGCTCATTGGGCCCTTTATTGTCTGTGCCTGCAAACATGTGACGCACGCAGATCAATGAAACGGGGGATATGTCACACAGGTTCACTTTCTCATAAGTAGTTTTGGGGGTGCCTGTGTGGCTCAGTAGGTTAAGCGTCCAACTCTTGGTTTCAGCTCAGGTCATGATCTCACGGCTCATAAGTTTGAACCCTGCATCAGGCTCTGTGCTGACAGTGCAGAGTCTGCTTGGGATTCTCTCTCCCAACTCTCTCTGCCCTTACCCTGCCCATCCTCTTGCTCTCTCTCAAAATAAATAAATAAACTTTAAAAAAAAGTAGTAGTTTTCATTCATTTTACATTACATCTGGAGCACAAATGCAGTTGACACAATAATGCTTTCCCCCATCAAAGATGTCCACATCCTAATCCCCAGAACCCATACCTGTTACTTTCCACATCAAAAAGAAACTTTCCAGTTGTGATTAGACTAAGGATCTTGAGACAGAGACTATCCTGAATTATCCAGGTGGCCCCATGTAATCCAGGCATCCTTCTAAGATGAAGGCAGGGGCTCAGAGTCAGAGAAGGAGAAGTGACCACAGAAGCAGAGGTTGGAGTGATATGGGGCTACAAGCCAAGAAATGCTGGCGGCCTCTACAGGGTGCAAAGGCAATGAGCAGAATATTTTCTAGAACTCTCAGAAGGAAGGCAGCTCTGAGGACACCTTGATTGTAGCCCATTAAAACCATTTCCTACTTCTTACCTCTAGAATTCTAAGACAACAAATTTGTGCTGGTTGTAGCCACTGGGCAGTTCTTTGTTATATCAACAACAGAAAATTGTCCTTTTCATGGAAAAAAATGTTAATTATGACCCCTATGTCATACTATTTGCAAAAATGAACTCATGATGGATAATAGACGACAGCTAGAATTACAAAATACCTTCAAACACACAGAACATCTTTGCAAACTGGGAGTAGACAGATGTTTCATAGAATGCGTAAGAATGAATTAATTGCAGCAAAGATAAAAACCTCTCCTCATCAAAGGATAACTTTGAGAAAACTCAGGGAAGGTCCCAGAGAGAGAGAAAATAATTTATATATATATATATATATATATATATATATATATATATATATATATCTGACAATGGGCTTGTATGTAAAATATATGAAAATGTATACAGCTCAATAAAAAGACAAAAAATCCAAAGCTTAAAATATGGGCAAAATACTTGAACAAGCACTTCATAAAAGAAAATATGCAAAAAGCTAATGAGCACATAATAATGTGCTCAAAGTCACTAGTTACAAGAGAGGTATAAATTAAAATAAAGCCTGTCGAGGATGTAGAGCAATTGAGATGCTCATCCATAACTCATGGAAAGGTTAAATGGTATAAAATGGTATAACTACTTTAGAAAATAACTTGGCAAGTTCTCCCCAAATTAAACCTATACTTTCCATATAGCCCAGTAATTCTACACTCTGGTATTTACCCCCCAAAAAGGAAATATTTGTCTACAATATTTGTCTTCAAAATCATGTATTTGAATACTCCTAACACCTTCATTTATAAGAGGTAAAAATTGAAAACAACCCAAATGTCCACCAATAAATAAATGAATAAATAAATTCCAATATATCTATACAATGAAAAGAATGTGCCACTGCTCTACCAGAGTGTCAGGAATGTTTGGGGTGATAGAAATGTTTTATATCTAGATGGTGGTGGTCACTTCAGGGGTAAATAATATTTGTCAAAACTCATGTAAGTGGATGCATTTTAATTATGTACATACATTATAATTTTGATGATATCAAGTGAATTTTTTTTAATGATGAAAGTTTAAAGCACGAGAAAGAGTGTAATAAAATTAAAATCTATCTGCCCATGTCTGAGGCAAGAAATCAAGACTGATACCCTCTTGTGTCAGAAAGCAAGAGAGCCATTCAAAACAATCATTCAGATCTTGTCAAAAGGTGCAGGAGCAGGCATGAAGGGGCTCCCACTGACCAAAGACAGGACAATGAGAACATCAAAAAGAATAATGAATGTAGTTGACTGAGATTTATTTAATATTTAGAAACTGATGGATTCATGATAAAAGAGGGTGAAGGAGGAGAGAATGTGGAGTGGGGAAAGAGACAGACAGATGAGAGAGAGAGACAGAGAGGACCTTGGTAGACATCATTGGTTACAACTGGACAATTGGACCAACCTCTTCTCGTGAAAAATGCCATTAAAGGAAAAGAATTAGGCATCTGTCTTGCATTTCCTTCTAAGTCCTATGTCACCGAAACCAAACTAGGTGATACGGAAAGTTTCTTATTTAGAGAATTCCAGCTAAGAAACATAGAAGGAATCACAGAGGTAGAAAATCCCTACTTTCGACCCCAGTTGAAATCACAGCTGAGACAATGACTATTGATACGTAATTAGTGAACATGTACCTCAATTAATTATGAGAACATTATAATGGTGAGATTGAGCTATTCTACCTGGACACATTGATCATTTTTAGCATCAGTTATAATGAGACAACAAGGCATTGTGTACCCCTGGGAGTAATACAATATGAAGTGTGCCATAAACTGGTCTTGCCAAAATATTGAATGTGAGTCTAATCGAGCCCCTAGCATTAACTTCCATGTAGAGGGAATGTGGGGAGGATATAACATATGTCAAATGACACTGCCAAGGAGGAAACAGACAAATGCAGACTATGGGGTTGTCCACTGAAAATCTAAACCAGCATCTGGGACAATATTATGACCAAATCTAAAAATAAAAATGAATGGACCGTATTACCCTTACAGTATGTTATTAATTAATTAACAATTAATGTGTTATTAGTTCCAGTTTAGGCAAAAAAGAGCAACGGAACAGAATAGGAAATGGTTGGTTTGTAACCTCGGGAGTTCTCTGTGGGAAATCTGATCCCAGTCCCCTCCGCAGAGGGCAGAGAGAGAAGGAAGAAAGAGGAAGGCCACTCCAGGCTAGTAAGTGGCAGGTTTAACTAGCAAGGGAACTTACATATGAAAGGCTTATCTTGGGCAGCAGCAAGACAAACAGATGTCCACACCCACCCGCCAGAATCTTAAAAGTGTATATAGAGGCTTTAATGGGGTTCAGACATGTACACCACCCAGATGATCTTAGTACCACATTGCTCTCTCAAGGCTGCAGTCTTGAAAATGGCTGTTGGAAAAGTGGGCAGAAGGTATATTCCAAAACCAAAGGAGGGAGTGAGGAGCTTCTGATTGCCCAGGTCTAGCACAAGGGTCCACTGGCTGTCATGTTCTCCCCTCCATGAAGTCCAAAGTTTATCCCCTAATAAAAACTGTGTCTGCAAGTCAATGAGAAAATTGTAAAATAGTTAATAAATGTTCTGTGAAAATTACACAATATTAAGGACGTAATGTTAATAAAGTTGTTTCTACCATATCATTAAAAAATTATTAATGAAGTAAGAACCTAAACATAAAAATAGTACTATTAAAATGTAACAAAAATATGGGGCACCTGGGTGGCTCAACCGGTTAGTCTGACTTCGGCTCAGGTCATGATCTCGTGGTTCATGAGTTTGAGCCCCACATCAGGCTCTGTGCTGACAGCTCAGAGCCTGGAGCCTGCTTTGGATTCTGTGTCTCCCTTTCTGTGCTCCTCCCCCCCAAATAATAAGTAAACATAAAATTTTTTTTTAATTTTAACATAACAAAAATAAAGTAATACCCTTATGATCTTGGAATAAGAAAGGTCTTCTTCATTAAAGCACAAAATTCAAATTCTATAAATGGAAGGTCTGATAATTTAAGATATATATGTCAAAACTGAGGTATGATTTCAAAGTGAAAATCAAACACTTAACTGGGGGAAAAGGCTTTTAACTTAAGTAATAAGCAAAGCATTAGTTTACAGACTATATAAAAAACTCATAAAAATCAAACAGATACAAAAATCCTAAATAAAAGTGGGCAAAGGATATAAACGATCAATTTATACAAAAGGAAAAAGTGTGAGGAATTATGCATATTAAACTTTGCAATAATATGCAAATAAAAATAGTAAAGATGAAATTATAGTATTAATAATGTAGATAACAAAAACAACAAAATTATATAATAAACATGTGCATAATATAAAATGTAAGGCAATATATATAATTATATGCAAGGTAGATCATATAAGATATACAACAAATACACATAGAGTTTTTCAGTTCACAGAATAAGAAAGTAAATTTCAAGATTGTGCCCACTGTTGGCAAGCTTGTGGAGACATGAGTGCTCTCTTATGCTTGTGGTGGGGAAATACCCTTCCCGTTTATGATCTTTGTTTTCTTTCTTGTGGGGAAAACCCCAAAAGCACAACACACCTCTCTCTGCCTCTCAATCATTTACTCTTATGGGACAAAGGATTACTATAATTGGTAAGTTTCAAAAATGAAAATGAGCAAGATTTGTAACTTTCCTTCTTCCTTGTCCCGTTCTCTTGACGGTACACGTCTGAAGATCAGCAAACTCTGCTCTGCACCTTCATGGCATTCTCTGGTCCTGCGGTTGAGATACCAAGCAGAGAAGGCTGCGCTGATCTAAAGATTCCATATGAACTAATACTCCACCCCAGAAACATAGTCAACTTCTTAGTTACAGGAAGGGCTTGGAAACTGCAGGAGCCCTAAAAAATGGCCTGTCCCTATAAAATTGACCACATAGAGAAGCATAAAATGTATGGGACAGCCAATTTGCTCCAGATACTGGTAGGCAGGATTCTAAAATAACCCCTCCAAGATTTCTGGCACATGGTGAACATATACGTTGCACCTCCTCACCCCCTAGGTATTCAGGTAACAATAATATAACATACAGAAACCCTTATGTTGCTGTAAGGAATCTTGCAAATATAACTCACATCCAAAGCCAGTTGATCATATTATGATAGGGCGCTTATCCAGATGGCCCTGCGCTAATCCCATGAGCCCTTCAAAAGTCGTCTAGAGGTCAGAGAGAGGATGGTCAAAGGATTCATCATTCTGCTGATGGCCTGAATGTGGAGAGGAGATACGACAGATTTTGAAAGACTCTTTACAGCCAGTAAGGAGAGGGGACACCTCAGTCCCACAATCACGAGGAGCTAAATTTGCCCAATGGTGAGCTTGGAAGCTGCTATTTCCCCAGATCGGCACCTTGACTTCAGTTCTGGGACCCCTGGAGCAGAGGTCAGCAATGTCATGTCACACTTCTGAGCTAGGCAACTGTGAGCAAGTCAGTGGGTGTTGTTTTTAGCCACTGGGTCTGTGGTAACTTGTTACACAGCAATGGAAAATAACACACTGCGCAAGAAGACAGAAAGAGGTAAGCCATGCATGTACCAAACAGAAAAGTAGACAAGAGACAGAGGGGAAAAAGACCTGTATGTTACTCTAATGGAGGTTCTGCCCCATGAACATATAGTTGGAGACGTTCACCCTCAACTCCAAGATAGGAGCTTCCTATCACTGAACCCAAGATATTCAGCAGGACAAGCCTCTATTCTGGACTTCCTTGGGTATTACAAGACGTTTGCTTTCCCCAGACTTCACCCACTAGCTGGGACACTAGCTGTATCCCAGTCATTGTGCCAGTCGACGACAGGCTCTGACATTTGCACATGCCCCCAAAGGGAGCTGCAGCACCACTGACTGAGAGCCAATGAAGTTCCACCATACAACTTTGAAGATGGTGGAAGAACTCTAGAGAGAACAGAGTTTGAGATGGTCTTACAGCCCCCTATCTGTCAGAGCTACATCTGCAGGCAGGATTCCTAGTGTAATTGTCACGAGCCTAAGTGACATGTGGTAGTTTTTAGTAAGTCATTTACCACAGATTCCGGCTGCCATATCTCCCTCCCCCACTGTTGAGTGTTTGCTCAAATCTCACCTTCTCAGAAAAAGTCTTTCCTCCTACTTAAAATTGCAAACACCCTCTTTCATTACCAACACTCAGAACTCATCATCTTTCTCCTCTGACTTCCTTCGTGTACAGCACTTACTACTTTGGTTTTGATGTTTGTTTATTTTTGAGAGAGAGACAGAGAGAGAGAGCATGAGTGGGAGAGAGGCAGAGAGAGAGGGAGACACAGAATCTGAAGCACGCTCCAGGCTCCAAGCTCTGAGCTGTCAGCACAGAGCCTGATGTGGGGGCTTGAACTCACAGATCCTGGGACCACGACCTGAGCCGAAGTCAGACGCCCAACCAACTGAGCCACCCAGGTGCCCCTGGCACTTACTACTTTTTAATAGATAATACAATTTACTGATTTGGGGGAGGGTGGGTATCCAACCTCCACTAGACAATAAACTCCAGAAGGAAGCATTTAGATCTGTCGTGTTCACTGTTGTGATCTGGTTCTTGTATCATTGCCTGACACCTGGTCAATATATGTTGAATAAATAAATGAATGGAGCTATTATTCTAAGTATTCCATACAAATAATTATCTTCTCTCCTTCTGTTTGGAGAGAAAAATGAATAAATCTTAGAATGTCTTAAATCACATTGTATTTGCTATTTAGTATTTCAGAGGAATAACTACGAAAATCCATGTGAAGCAATTTATGAAAACAAGGTATATTCAGGAGTTTTTGTGTTACATTTCATAAGATGAAGTTACATAATGAAGAAATTTCTTTTATTTTCTCAATCAGAAATAATATCTTACCTTCATATAAAGTTGAGTCATGAATTATGTATTTATTTTATATAAATTAAGTATTGACGAGCTTAGACAGCAATAATATGCATTCATATTCTTTTTAATTTTGAAGTAAATTACTAGTCTATGTTTTTTCTCCTCCCTGTCCCCTCTCTAGACTAACAAGGTTAACAGCTGGATTTTTTCTTTAAAGGGGCTGCTGAATTTCAAAGAATTTAACCCATGGTCTCACCAATTTAGTCTATTTTAAGAAATACTGAGTACTTGAGAGATGCCAATGTAGGTTTACTTTTGGAAATGCAAAGGTAAATTTGGCCTGGCGCTTGACCCTGAGGGGACTATCTTCCATGGGCAATGGGGAGACATATGAATCGAAAATTCTGTCAACAATTGAGGCTATCTGGTCTGTGCCACCAAGAGACTGGATGTATACTTTGAAACTTCCATAATAAGCATTAAGTGTCACACATTATTTAAAAGGATTTTAATATTTTTTCATCTTTAGCCAGATTATCTCATTTTCTCCTATATACATGTCCTTACTTAAAAAAAAAAAGGAGAAAAAATTCAAAAAAAAAAAAAAAGAAAGAAAGAAGATAAAGCTATGTTCTCCTCACTGGGTTCCAAGATTGTTTCAAATAGTAAACATGACAGTGGTGACTTGCCATGAACTCACTGGTGTCAATGCTTATATTTACCTTTTATCTTGTAAATGTAAGTATTTCTTTCTTTTAAAACAAAAAGTGTTAAGCTGAATAAAATTACACTAAAATGTTCTCCATGTTTTACAGCAAGTGACTTGAACATACAGGAATATTTTGTTTTTATATAAATTCTGGGGTTTTTATAAGTTAGATTTTCTACTACCCAGATAGCTGACAACTAACCAAACATTTCCTCAAATTGTTATAATGACATTTTAATACAAAAGATCACATTATCATCGACCCCAGAAATGCATGCTGTGTTTACACCAAAGGAAGGTGGTGACTTTTTTTTTCAACTAGTTTAACTCAAAAACCTGGGAGATTGATATTTGCTGGTGGGAAGGGCCTTATATTTCATACACTAGCATCATCTCATGGTGAAGAACAGTAAAGACAGGGCGAATTCTTCCTAGTGATTAGGAATCACTGGGTATATTTTGAGGTCATAGTTACTGAAATGGGCATAAAGGTATTCTTTGCACCAGAGGAAATGTTATTGGTGGATTTATGGAATTAGGGATGTGCTGGTGGGCACAGCAGATCTGAGATGTCTTAGAGGGGAACGAGTCAGGAAAATAGCAGAGCAAGACCAGGTCTGGGTTAGATGTTGGTCTCAACATTGACTACTTGGATCATCCAACACTGGACCTTTCCTTTTAGCAGGCCCAGGACTCATTGAGTTGATCTCTCTCACTATGGGAACCCCTGGATTTGAGATTATTTGGAGGAACATATTAGTGAAATAAGTATCTGGGCCAGAGAGCAGTGGGAAAGTAAGAGGAAAGGAGACAAACAGATTCCACGAACAACACCCCAAAAAGGAAGCTGACCTACTAAAGACACACAATGAAATATTAGGAAACCCATTTGAGACCTCCTGAAGGAATGTCAGAACAGAAGAAGCTAAGTGAGAAAATAGAAATGCTATATTAAGCATGGAACATTGAAAAGACAGGGAAAGGCTGTTTCCTGAGGATCCCGGGGCAGAGGTATTGGAGCTCTTGTGGCTCCCAAGACAATGAGCTGGAGACACATCAGTAGCTTGAGCTCAGGAAGCTGTTTTTTGAGTCCCAGCTGGAACAAAAGTGGGTCTAAGCAGGCACCTTTCCCAGGAAGCATATATAACCAGACTGAGAAAAAATATGGAAAAGAGTCAGGGCAACAAAATTAGTGTCAAGACTAGGAATGCCTGCTTAAGAGAGAATAGCAACCCGTCACTTATGAAGCTCAAACTCAGTGCAACTCTAAGGTTTCAGAAGCAAGAACCTCAAAGGGAAAGAGGAAAATAAGAAGCTTTGAATAAGCCAAAAGCAAATTAAAGGCATTTCAATCAAACCTGGTGATAGCAGTTGACACCACGTAAATTCCTAAACTTTGAAGAATAATTGCCAACATTTATCGAGAGCTTGCTGAGGTCTGGGCCCTGTCCTGTTTTACATGTATTAGCTCATCTTATTCTCACAACACTCTCAGAAGGTAAGAACCACTTTTAATCCTTTTTTTTTTTTGTAACAGATGAAGAAATTTAAATGATGGGTGCAGGTAACTTGTCCAAAGTCACCCGGCTAAAAAAAGGAGGAGCTGGGAGTCAAGCCCACAAAGTCCGGCTTTAAAGAAAGTGCTCTTAATTACCGAACTATAAAACCAGGAAAGGATGGGTCTGCTAGAGAGAGGAGGTAGTTTTCCTGCCCTGCTATGGGATATGCATGGTGTCAAATCAAACCCTATCTAGATAAATCTTCCCCTAAGATAAGTGAGAGATATTCCAGAAACGCGCAGGCCGACATCTCAGAAGACTGAAACTAAGACGGTCCCTTCTTGGTGTGGCTGACACTGTAGCTGACTGACCCAAGGTCCAATTCCATAATCTCCCTACACCCTTTTCAGCTTGAGGTGGTCTCGTAGCATCATTCCAGCCAATGAAAGTCCAGCAGAGAAACTCTGGTTGCATCTTCCTGGTAAGGTTTCACTTGCCTGACAGAAAGGGACACTTAGTGCTGTGGCCTTTCATGCACTACCCTGTTTCCATCTTGCTTCCTGAAATACCAGTGTGATGTCCAGGGGGACAGCAGCCATCCATGGCCCCTGAGAAGAGCAAAGAGCACTGGCCGAGGATGACACCAGTAGAGAAGAGGATTCTGAGCCCTTGACAGTATCATCCAACATCGTCCCAGCTCTGGACCGGCTTCCTCTGGACCTCATACTTGGGAGAAAAATAAGGCACAACTGCTTAAGGGAAAAAAAAAAGAAAATATTCAGATAATTCTTTTGAGTACTTTAGGCTGATCTTCATCTTCTTATTCTCTCAGATCTATCCAAATGTTTAATAATCACAATGTCCGAGGAAGTGACCTCTTAATTCCATGTTGCTTTTCAGCAGTGTCTTGAACCCTTGCTCCCTCCAGCTGATTCTTGGAACACCAGGCCACTAAGGGTGTTGTCTCTCTCTTCATCTGATGGAAAGCTTTGACTCCAAATACCCTGTGCCATCTAGCAGCTACTAAAGTATCTCCCCGCTTTCTAACACCCAGTTTAGACATGAGTATATCACCTTTCCCCTTTTATCTCTCTATAGCTTTAATTTTTTCAAGAAAGCATGATGAAAAGAAAAAAAATTGATCTATTTGAAGAATTAAAGAACGCTATAATTTAAACTTTCTACATGAACAGGTTGATTGTTCCTTTGTTTAAATTTTTAAGTGTAGGAAAAATTATCTGAGGATAGGAAAGGTCATTAACACTAAGGAAGACATTCAGAATCATAAAAATATCCTGTGATTTAATCAGTGCTTCTCAAAGTAGGTTCCCTGGGGATGGTTAGAAATGCAAATTCCCAGGCCTTGGGCCAGATCTGCTGAATCAGAAACTTTAGGAGTGGGGCCCCAAAATCTGTATTTTGCCAAGCCCCCCATGGGATTCTGATGCATGTATGAGTCTGAGAACTACTGATCTTGGCTCTAAGATGCTCAGCTATCCCCCTTTCAGCCACAGTAAACACATCTATAAACTGAAATGCAAGCTCCTGGAGAGCAAGGCCTTGGTCTTATTTATCTTTGTATCCCTAACACTCAGTAACATGCCTTACACACAGCGAACACTTAATGAACTACGCAGGCTAATAAATGAATCAGACAACAACAGTGGTGATACTTTGTTTTTAAAGAAAGTCCAAATAATGACAGCTAGTTCATAAATTTGAATTAGAAATACTACATATGAAATACCAAGCACATTAATCGTCTCAAGATTGATCATATATCTATGCTTTTTCTTGACACTTTTTGTTTCTACTGGTGGTTATATGTTATATGCAGAAAAGTAATATAGAGAGAGTATAAAGTTTTTAAATGAAGTAAATAAATATGTCACTAAGCATCCAGAGTAAGGAATAGAATTTTTAAATTATTTAGAAATCACATGCCTCATCTTCTCTGTCCCTTCCCATGAGATAATCACTACACAAAATGTTGTAATAAGTATTGCCTATAACATTTTCACACCCATGTGTGGGTCCCTCAATAAACAAATGACATTTGGTTGTCCCTGTTTTTGAATTATACTGAATAGATTCTTTGGGGCTTAATTCTTTTCCAGCTGAGAAACATCCATGTTGATGCATGTAACTGCAGTTTATTTTCCTTGCTCTATAGTTACATTGTGTGACTGGGCCATATTTTTTTTTTTTTTTTTGCCCATTCCGCTATTTATGGGCATTTGAGTTGTTTCCAGTTTTTGCTGTTATGAACATTGCCCAGCTCCAATAATCACTAGCTCATGGATACACATGAGCCAAATATACCCATGATTATGTTTTTAAATTTTTTAATGTTTATTTTTTGAGAGAGTGAGAGACAGAGTATGAGCAAGGGAGGGGCAGAAAGAGACACACACTCAGAATCCGAAGCAGTCTCCAGGCTCTGAACTGTGAGCACAGAGCCCAACGTGGGGCTTGAACACACAAGCAGCAAGATCATGACGTGAGCCAAAGTCAGATGCTTAACAGACTGAGCCACCCAGGCATCCCTACCCATGATTATTTTGAAGCAATTCAAAGGCTTATATCATTTCATCTGTAACCTGTAAAGATTCTTTTGAGAAATAGAAATTCTTACATTTAATGTGATTATATTAACCAGTCTTAGTCAAGGTTGGCAGTTCTTTTAGACTTGGTTTTTTGGTATTTTTTGTTTTTTTGTTTTTGAGAGAGAGCACCAGCAGGGGAGAGGGCCAAGGGGCAGAAGAAGAGAGAGAGAGAGAGAGAGAGAGAATGTTAAGCAGGTTCCAAACTCAGCACGAAACCCAAGGTGGGGCTCAATCCCACAACCGTGATCATGACCTGAGTTAAAATCAAAAGTCAGACATTCAAAAGTCAGACTGAGCCACCCAGGTGCCCCTGGACTAGCTTTAAGGAAAAGAAGAAAGAAAGAAAACCTTTTCTACTCCAAGTTTACCAAGTTAATTTTATCTTGTTTTTAAAATCTTTTAATTTTTACCTTTTTACATGTATGCCTTAATCTAGTTGTACCTAATGGTAGGGAGATTTAATTTAATTTTTGGTTTAATATGATTAACAAGTTGGAGCACCTGGGTGGCTCAGTCAGTTGAGCCTCTGACTCTTGATTTCAGCTTAGGCTGTGATCCCAGGGTCGGGGTATCGAGCCCTGTGTCCAGCTCTGTGCTGGGTGTGGAGCTTGCATAAGATTTTCTCTCTCTCCCTCTCTCTCTCAAACTATATATATATATTTTAATAATAAAATAAATATATATTATTCATATAAATTATATACTAAAATATATATATTATGTACTAATAGATATATTTAACTATCTATCTATCTATATATATATATTTTTTTTTTTTTTAACAAGTTGTCTCCAGGACATTCAGTGAAAAGTCCATCAGTTTGCAGCTGGTCTACATTCCCATGTCCACCATATTTAAAATGTCTGTATATATGTGGGTTTGGCATCTAGGTTTTCTACTATGTTCTATTTGCTCATAGTTCAGTCCTTCTGCCAATAACCCAGGGTCATAAATCTTTTGCCTTTATAATCTGAGAGAGCAAGTACTCACCTCACTCTGCTTCTGCAGGGCCACTGCTATTCTTAGCCTTTGCAACTCCCACATAATTCTAGCATGTTCATCACAGTTACAAAATAACTGTGATTTTGGTTGACATGCAAGATGAATCAATTTTGAGAGAATTGATATCTACACGATATTGACTCTGAATCCATGAGCATAATACATATCTCCATTTTTTTAAGTTCTTCTTTATTTTTTTAAGTTTATTTATTTTTGAGAGAGAGATAAAAAGAAAACATTGGAGAGAGGCAGAGAGAGAGAATCACAAACAGGCTCCACACTGTCAGCATGGAGCCTGATGCAGGGCTCAAACCCACAAACTGGGAGATCATGACCTGAGCCAAAATCAAGAGTCAGATGCTTAACCAATTGAGCCACCTAGGTGTCCCTAGTTCTTCTTTAGAATATTTGAATACAGTTCTGTGATTGTCCATTTGAAGGATTTGTATGACTTTTTTGTGTTTATTCTTGTGTAATTATACTTTTAGCTATTGTGAACTTTTAAATCTGATTGACTCTTTTGCTTTTCATACAGTTTATTTTTATCTTGATTTTGTATCCAGCAGCTGTGCTAAATTCTTATTAATTCTAATATTGTACCTATATGGTTTTTAATATGTATAGTAATCTATTGGTGTGTAATAAATTATTCCAAAATCTAGTGGCCTAAAGCAGTTATAATAATTTATTATTGCTCATGCTCTCTGTGGGTCAGGAATTCAGATAGAATACAGTGGAGATGGATGCTTTGCTCTATAATGTCCTCAGCTGGACAACTGTGGCCTTAGAATCATCTGTAGTCTTGTTCATTTGCCAACAACTGCTGATTATTAGCTAAGATCTTAGCTGAGGCTGTTGGCTGGAACATCCCCATGTGGCCTCTCCAGGTGTCCTGGGCTTCCTCCCAACATGGTGGCTGTGTTCCAAAAGCCAGGATCCTGAATGGGAGCAAGCTGTAGCATTCCATTGGATTCCATTGGTCTGGGCATTGCAAATCCCCTCCCAGCTTCAAGGAGAGGGAACACAGATGCTGCCTTTCTCTGGGAGGAGTGCCAATCACACTCTAAACAGTTTCCTATGAGATAGCTTTAGTGGGGCCATGTTGGAATATACAACTTGCCACAATATTATATACACAGAGAAATTATCTGCAAATAATGACAGCTTTTATTTCTTCTTTTATAGTCCTTTCTTTTCTTTCTTTTTTCTTGCCCTACTACTCTAGCAGGTTAATTGAACACCATGTCAGAGAGAAGAGCTGAAAAGGAGATCCTGTATTTTTTTCTCTACATCTCAAAGGAAATGCTTTTAAACATCCCATCACCAGGAATAACTTTTGCCATAGGTTTTTGTTGTGGTGCACATGATGGTGTGACACCTGTGTCCCCCAGCAAGAAAAGGTTTGTTGCCCACCTGTAGGAAGGCAATGAGCAAACACCCTCCACCTGTCAGCTCTACAAGGTCAGCCTCAGTTGCAGACAACTGTCCCAGCTGAGGTCATGCCTGCTTGGAACAGTCCACCTTGGTAGAGAAAGTGATGCGGGGTATGAAAGCCTGGACATTTTGGCCAAACACAGGATCCTCAGGTGGTCAGTACTAGGTCCAGAACTCCCCACCATGCTTTCTGAGGCTCTGCTGGGCCAGAATCACAGCTCACTTCTTCATCTATCCAATCTTGCTTCCATCCACTTCCCTCCACAAGTGGTAATTCCTAAAATAAATACCTTAGAACTCAAACTCTACCTCATCATCTGCTTCCAGAAAACCCTTCCCACAGCTATTGGCACAGGCAGTTGGAGGATAAAATGAACAATGAGCAGAGACTTGGAGATGGATGTCCCACCACCTGGCTGAAGGAGGACCCCATCCCTGGTAGTGTGTGGGACACAAAACTCTTTGGCAGAAGATGGTGGTCCAATTATTACAACATTTACTGGAGATGAATTTGGAGAATATTTGATGGAAAACAGTGCATTACAAGGAGTGACATATCAGGCATCTGAGGTGTCTAGAGAAAATACTAGCTATAAGGATAAGGAGATTGGATGGTATATTATTTTTCTATAAGGATAAGGAGATTGGCTGCCATAACATAATCTCACAGATTGGAGGTTTAAACAACAAATCTCTATTTTTTCACAGATTGGGGGCTGGAAACCCGAGATGAATGCACCAGAAGTTTTGGTTTCTGCTAGCACCTCTCCTTGGTGCGCAGATGGCTACCATCTTGCTGTGTCTTCACAGGGCCTTTGCTCCGTGCACATGCACTCCTGGTATGTCTTCTTTCCTTACAAGGACATCAATCCTATTGTATTGGGGCCTCCCCCTTATGACCTCATTTCACCTTGATAATGTCCTTAAGGCCCTAAGGCTCTACCTCCAAATATAGTCACATTGGGAGTTAAGACTACAACAACAGAATTTGGGGGAGACGGGTTAGGACACAATTCAATCCATAAGAAATGGCTGTTGCTAAGCACCACTGATGCCCCCCTATAAAATGATAATAAAGAGCTGAAGTCAGTAACAGGCCATTAATTGGAATCCAGATGCGAAAGCCAGGGGGCCTCTTGCACACATGAAGTAGAAAGACAGTGGAATCCAAGCAGATCTGAGTGGTGCATTCCCAGGCTACTGTAACCCATGGCTTGCACCATGCACACACACTTCGCCATCCCAGCTCCAGCAACAGTTCCTCATGGCATCATTGGTCCCTCTTTCTGAGGGGAAAGATAGAAAAGGGACATTAGTGGGACAAACTAAGCCCTCATCACTGCAGTAGGGTTCAGAGAGCAATCATGCTCACTGTCTGTCTCCTGGATATCCATTCAACAGGCTGTGGTAGCTTACTTGAGACATGACTCCAACCCCCATTCCTCGGGGGTGAGAACTGCACTTGTCCATATATGATTTCCAGTCAATCAACCATTTTCCTCATGATTCTTCCAGCCCCTATTATGTAACTGCAGTCTGACTCCTTCTGCAGAACAGTGACAATTACCCCCCAGGGTAGTGACTACTCTCCCAGTGCTCCTTCAAGTTGGGCTATCATACACAACCACATGCATACTTCTTTTAGATCTTCCCAATTTATCTTGGAATATTTACCTACAAGTGGGTACTCCAGGGCAAAGAATGAGTATGCATGCATGAGTTATCAGTATTGCCGAATCCCTCTCTTCAGGTGTCACTCCATTTTGGATTTACGCCAACAATATATGAGCATGCTTGTTCCCCACAACCTCGCCAATAGAGAAGGTTGTCAAAGTAAACAGGTTTTGGTTTTTAAAAAAATTTTCAGGCCAATATAGTATGAGGAGATGAGCTGTATGAGGACCAAAACTACTGCTTTGCTAAGGGAGTAGGAGACAACTCAGGGAACAGAGGGAAGGTGTCAAATCCCACGCAGAACTGACCATCATTTTCCCCAGAAACCCTGCACAGTAAGATACTGAATAGAAAATACCAAAGCTGATGGGAACTTTGGTTATTATCTACCTTTCACGTTATGGAAACCTCGTGGCTTCTGTCAAAGATAAACAAAGCTGGACAATAAAGTGGCAAGAACAGATTTTCAGATTTTCATCAGTAATATACTACTGCAATAGGGAAAAGAATCCAGTGTGGTCTGAACTTAGCTTGCATTTGTACAGAGATGACTGGGCATTTTAAAGGGGATCTGGAGGAATCAGGAGGGAGGGAGCAGGAGCTCAGTAGAGTCAAGGAAGTAAACAATTACAAAAAGCAAGAAAGGGAACTGGTCAATGTGACACCCACCTGGGATTGTTCCTACCATCCCACAGTGGCCAAGAGACAGGAAGCCTGTCTTTAAGAGTTGGGTGAACAAATAGTAAATTATTTTGGTAGCCTTGAGTTTTCTCAGGCATGTGCTCTAAAGGGGACCTCATTCATCCCAGGAATGTGGCCTTGAGCTGTTAGAAACCATGAATTTTTGTGCAGGTTTATAGGCCAAGGTTGAAGCCTAGTCGAGAAGAGGGCTCAGAGGAACCTGGCTAGGGTTTTTGGTCAAGGGAGAATCTTTGCCTAAAATCAAACATGTAGCCCAAGGTCACCCCAAAACATAAGGAAAGACACTAGATCATGACCCTCATTTCTCTCTGGCACTGGCTGGTCACATTTTATTGGCAGAAAGTGTCTACTTAAAAAGAGTATTTACCCACGCATACAAAGAACCCTCAAAGCTAGAAAGCCAGTTACTTAAGCCATTCAGGCTAAAATAAAATAATAATACGAATCCTCCTTTTGCTTGCTCCGATGAAAGTGACATATGGAGAAGTCTATTTCTCAGCACACGATCCATAATTCAAACAGAAGTGCTGCATACTTCCTCATTAACTAAATTGTGTTCATTGCAGAAAGCTGCTTTTGGTAGCAATATCGATCAGCAGGAAGTAAGATGGAAAAAATTAACAAAACCTGAAAACTCCAGTCTCTGAGGTATAGCTCGCCATCCGGGAATGACTTATTAGGAAAGGAATAAGGAAACACTGTCCATACATTACTTCCCCATTTCACATATGCAGTCTGTCCTCTCGAATCTGAGCCTGCCACTATGGAGATGGTGATGGTTCAGAAGGGATGTCTGGGGTCCCAACATCCCATGCAAGACATTTAACTTAGGACCTTAACATCTCTGGTGTCCTCAGAAATGTTTACCTCCATCTCTTTAAGTGTTTGAGTATGTGATCATGTATACAATACCCCCAGTGTATGCACTGGGTGAAATGGATGTGTTTAATTTCTTTTTTTTTTTTAATTCTCACATTTCAATGGCTTTGATAATTTTCTCCCCCCACTCATTTTAAATTAACACCATTTTATATGATAAGAACCACTCCCTTTTTATCGTGTGCTATTTTATCTCAAAAAGCTTCTTTCCGCCTAGGTAACAAAGAGATATTTTTAAATAAATGGTCAAGGTAAAGATGCAATAAAATTAGAGTATTAGTCACAACACCCTCCCCGGAGAAATTCACAGAAAAATGCTACATACAATGTTTGCTATTGAAGATCCACATTATCTTTCCTTTTGTCTGTTCTGATAATTGAACAATTAGCACTCTGCAAGTAAATTAAAATAAAATTACACTTTCCTAAATCCATTACCCAAGTTATTTTTAATAATTTCCTGTATACTTGCAGTTTCAAATTGTTTTTATTTCACTGTTTTTTTAAATCAGTTTACTCCTTCAGATGAAACTTAAATGGGTTGACTAAAGATGCCAACTGCTTCTAAAGAATATGATTTGACCCAAATAATTGAGCGAGAATTTGAAGTTAATGGCAGAAGGGATCTATCGCAAGGCAGGAACAATAGTAGGAGGTAAATAGCATATCATTATTCACTTCCTCCATTCACACTACTTCTGTGTTTGTTATAAATTTCCAATTTGTTGTGAAGTGATTTCAAATTAAAGCTAATTATCAACCATGTATCAATGCTTTTATTGCAGCAAATACATCATAAATGTCTCCATGTCAAAGCACTATGTTGGCGGAAATACAAAGAGAAATAGAGCTGAGCCAGACTCCTCCATCTGAAAAACGTGTGTTCTAGTTGGAGGGGAAAATCAAAAGTGAGTACAGAAATAATAGATGGTGATATAGCAGTTTCCTGTGGCTGCTGTAACAAATTGTCATGAACTGGGGGCTTAAAACAACAGAAATTTATTCTCTCACTGTTCTGGAGCCCAGAAGTCCTAATCAAGGAGGCAGCAGGACTGTGGTTCCTTCAGGGACTCTAGGGGAGGATCCTCCATGCCCCTCCCAGCTCCTGTTGGCTCCTGACCATCCTTGTAATGGCATTACTCCATCCAACCTCTGCCTCCGTCATCAAATATCTTCTTCTCGGTGTCTCATTATGTCTTAGCATCTTTTTACAAGGGTACCAGTCATTGAATTCAGGATCCACCATGGTCTAGTATGTCATCTTCATTTAATTATATTTGAGGGGTGCCTGGGTGGCTTAGTGAGTTATGGGTCCAACTCTTGACTTTGGCCATGATCTCACCGTTTATGAGTTCGAGCCCCACGTGGGGCTCAGAGCTGCTGGTACACAGCCTGCTTGGGATTCTCTCTTTCCCACTCTTTCTGCCCTTCCCCTGCTCTCACTCTCTCTCTCAAAATATATAAATAAAGTTCAGAAAATTAGTTATATTTTAGAAAGCCTTATTTCCAAGTCTCTTTCTGATGTTCTGAGTAGACATAAATTTTCCAGGGGACAGTAATCAATCCACTAAAAGAGGGATAGAGTCTGAGTTGGACTGAGTACCCCTAAGTTCAGAACAAGATGGAACAGAAGGCATGGTACTGGGTGTCATGGAAAACCTGACTTTGTGGGCCCATCCCTCACCCTATCTCTTTCCACCCAAAAAACATTGAGTCTGGTCACACTGAATTTTCACTTCTCCTGGGACATGTGGCAATCTTTTAAACTTCTGCACGGGGTAAATTAATCTATTTGTTTGTCTCTGTAACTTCTATTGAGATTTTAAATCTAGGACAATAGAGGTTAATTGCCGATATGTTCTATAGACAAAAGCTAAGTCCATTGCTGCCAGTCCTGCTAAGAGATGGACAGAACAAGTCCTGAGACCTTAGCCCAAAACCCACCACTAACCTAACTAATTCTTCAACAAGGCAGTGAGGGCATGCTTCCTGTGCGTCTAGAGGACACCATCGGCAGGAAGCTGGATTACAGTCATCTCAAAAGGACCCTGTCTGAGAAGTCTACCTGCAAGGCAAGTGGATACCAGCAGAAGACCACTGGAGGAATCCCAGAGGTAGGAATTGAGACAGAATCAAAAGCCATCAGTAGGACCCAGCATTGCCCTTCTTAGGACCTGCAGAGTGAGGAATTCCAGCCCTTTCACTGTAAGCAATTCCTAAAATGCCCCATGATGAAAGGGTCAGCATTTAGGCATTTTCCATGTCAAAGAGCATTTAGCCTTCTAGGGCAAACTCCAACTGCACCAGCTACATAAAACTGTGCCATTTTCTTCATCATGTTCCCTCCAGTGCAGGGGAGGGGCTGGAAACAACAATTCAACAGGGATAAGGAAGTGGAAGGATAACCAGTAAAGATCACACACACACACACACACACACACACACGCGTGCGCGTGCACACACACACACACACACACACACACCTGTGTGGATGGGTACACACACAACACCCCTCCATAACTTGAAACGAAGACTCCTTTCTCACTCATGCAATGTGTCCATTTCAAGAGCTCTGCTAATTGCATTACTTTGAGAACCACATTGAATCCTGCTGGTCTCCGGGAAGAAATGATAAGATTATGGCTAACCATGAACTGTTTCTTACAACTTCCACCCAGAAGTTACACGTTTTTTTAAGTTTATTTATTTATTTTGAGAGAGAGAAAGAGTGCATGAGCAGTGGAAGGACAGAGAAACAGAGAGGGAGAGAAAGAATCCAAAGCAGGATCTATGCTGTCAGTGCAGAGCCCAATGGAGGGCTCTCACAAACCGTGAGATCATGACGTGAGCTGAAATCAGGAGTTGGAGACTTAATCAACTGAGCCACCCAGGTGTCCCTGGAAGTTACACTTTTTATCAGCTAAAGCAAGTCACGTGGCCACAGCTAACTTCACATGGGTGTCCAAGTGTGATATTACTTGTTCTGAGAAGCAGAGAGAACTAGAATGTTTGTGAGCAGCTCTAAGAACTACCAAAATGAGCTAGGATAATGGGTGAGGCTGCATTCTCCCTTTCTCATGACTGGATTCAAAACATGTTCAGAGCCTTTGCTCTTGCACTGAAAACAAGGCAGGGAAGCAGACCAAGAGCCCACTGTCAAACCCAGCTGACCCATGGCCAGAGAACTGTCCAGCCAAGCCTAGTGTAGATCAGCTGAAGCCCAGTTGCCCTGAAGACAGGACAGGTGAGAATAATGGTTCACTGCTGTAAGCTCCTGGGTTTGGAATGGTTTGTTACAGAGCATTATTATGGGAGTGCCTGACTAAGGCATACCTGAATGTGATCTAAAACCTCTTTCTGAGCATCACTTCAATTCTGGAAAAGGAAAAAATGACAGAATGGTCTTGGTGCCAGAGGAGGGAAACATGTTTTTAAGTGTTTTACATTATATCTATCAAGTTTAGCTCATTCAACAAATCATTTATAGCTCTTCTCCTTTATCTATTTGGTTTGTCTTTTTTTTTCCTGCAACTTTTCTCCATTCCTTTTTCTATTATTCCTTGAAGACCCAAGTAACATGTTACCTCTTCAGTAAAGAATCTTCTGGCTAAGTAGGACTTGTGGTAATGCCTTCTCACAGCACTTTGTTCAAACTTCCATTTTAGGACTTAAGACTTTATTAACTAGTCTGGATGAGCTGACTTCCCATTTTCAGGAAGAATTGTAGAACATTTTTTCCCATATGCACCTGTCCTTCTAGACTGTGAGATTCTTATTTAATAATTCCATCATTTACTTAACATATATGTTTTGAATGTCTACTGATGGTCAAGCACAAGCAAGACAAGACAATATGTCCAGTGTTTCTCAGTGCTTTTTTATGCATTACTACATATTTGTTAGGCTGAGTGGCTAAGAAACCCCAGGGGGAAAAAAACCCATTTGTGGACATTGTTTATGAATACTGGGGTTAATGCGCTTTGAGGAACAATCAAATGGAAAGGCCAATGGATACTGAATTTACAGGGGTTTTGCAGAGAGATCTTAGCTGCCAGTTACATCAGGGATTCATCTGTATGTAGTAGCAATGGATTTGGACATAATATATCAAGTACACCGCAGAGAGAAGATTTCTCAGACATTGCAGAAAATGCACAAAACATTTGAATGTAAGCTCTTTGAAACCAGAAAGATTTCTTTCCACTGTTCTATATTTAGTACCTAGAAAAGCACTCAGCACATCATAAGAAGGTGCTCAATTAAGTCTTTGCAAAAGTTTAGGGGCACCTGGGTGGCTTAGTCGGTAGGGCGTCCAACTTCGGCTTAGGTCATGATCTCACGGTCTGTGAGTTCAAGCCCCGTGTCGGGCTCTGTGCTGATAGCTCAGAGCCTGGAGCCTGCTTCAGATTCTGTGTCTCCCTCTCTCTCTCTGCCCCTCCCCTACTCGCTCCCTCTCTCTCTCTCTCTCTCTCTCTCAAAAAATAAATAAACATCAAAAAAGTTTTAAGTATTTGCAAAAGTTTAAAAAACTGAATGTATTGGAGGGCCCAACAGAAAGAGAAACATAAAATCAGACCATTAAGAAATACCTGAATCAGGGTTTGAACTATGGTATCTGATTGCAAAGTCTTCCTTCTTCTACTGAATCTCACTACCTCATGAAAGGCAAAATGAGGGCGTATAGAACAAGCAAAGGTAAAACTGAAGTGTAGCTGCATATAGCTGATCTAAGTAGCATAAAGCCAAGCCCAATCTATTTTTATTTGGCCAAATTCATGTGATTTCTTTAAGGCAATCAGAAGTCTTTTCCACTCATGAATAAGACCCTAAAAGAGGAAAGTACAAGTTTCCCCCAGGATCCAAAGGTAGAGTTTTCCTATGGAATGTTCTGTAAGCAAAAATGGCCTAAGCAAAAAGTGTCCCCCACTTTTCAGGTACTAATATAGGCAGTTTCTAAAAGCCAGGGGTGTAGCGCACTTTCAGAAAGTATGGGATGATTATGTACCTTTATTAAAAATTTCTGTCATTTTCACATACACACACACACATACACACCCCTCACATATACAGGGAATGAGGGAAGGAGAAAGGAAAGGGGAGAAAAGAAAAGAGAGAGGAAAAAGGACAGAGACAAGAATAGCTGGCCCAATTTTCCTAAAACGCTGTCATTTAAACTTAATTGCACCAATAATGATGCACGCTTATTTTAATGGAGATTTTGATTATATAATTTTTAACAATTAGAATGTGGCAGAGAGGGGTATAATTCAAAAGCTAATTATGAAGGATGCTAGTGAAGAAGTCAGAGAAGAAATCCCAGATTATTGCCCTGTTCTTTTGACGACCCCAATGCAGATACCTCTGGAGGCAGCAGGAATTGCCCCTAGATTTCTCTTTGCAAGAGTTGTCCCCAGTGCACAGGGAGCCCAAGGGAAGAGTTCACCTCCCCAGGACACAGACGTAAAAATGAAACAGCCAGGGCTCAGGAATAAAACAAAAGAGAACAAAGTATAAACACAGATGTGTTTATGACTACCCAGCTATGCAGAATGGGAGACTCACTTACCCTCCCCAAATTTCCGTGACCCCATCAGCTACACAAGGATGGGAACACCCTCCCCAGAGGACTATTGAGGGCATGAGCCCTCCAGTACGTACCTGGCACTCAGCATGCGGCCACAATCACCAGAGACGGGGGAGGAAAGTCACCAACAGAGAGGAGTGCTGTCATGTGCTTATTCTCATGAGGACTGAGAATAATAATGTCCATGTACAGGTTGAATTATGTCCCCTAAAGGAGATGTGGAAGCCCTAATCCCCTGTACCTTTGTGTGACCTTTGGAAGTAGGAGCTTTGCAGATGTAATCAAGTTAAGATGAGGTCATTAGGATGCACCCTAATCCAGTATGACTGGTCCTTATAAGAAGATGGCCATAGGAAGACAGAGACATAGGAACAAGGTCATGTGAAGCAGAGGCAGAGATTGGAGTGATGTGTCTATGAGCCAAGGGACACCATGGATCGCTGGCCAACACCAGAAGCTTTAAAAAAAGGTAGACAACAGATTCTTTGCAAGAGCCTTCAGAGAGAGCATGGCCCTATGGGCTCCTCGATTTTAGACTTCTTGCCTCCAGAACTGTGTAGGAATAAATCTCTGTTACTGAAAGCCATGCAGTTTGTGGAACATTATTATGGCATCCCTGGGTAACTAACAGTCTATAGTGCACTTAACATGGTTGCTGCTTGGTTAGAGTCTGTCTCCTCCCTCCGCCCCCTCCCCCACCTATAGCATTTCCAGTTGTCAGGACTGATTGCTCCTGGGGCCTTGGATTCCAGTCCTAGGGAGTTCTCTATGAATGGTGTGACCATAGGCACAATGGTAGTGCCTGTATCATGGCTCACCAACTGGTGTTCCATGACTTCTCTCCCCAAACCAGTCTCATTGAAGTCTGGGTAGTGGTTTCAAAATGCAAATCCCTCAAATGTTTTTCAGGCTTTCCCACATTTTTTTAATTTAATGTTTATTTATTTTCGATGGGGGGGGGGAGGGGCAGAGAGAAAAGGAAACACAGAATCTGAAGCAGGCTCCAGGCTGTGATCTGTCAGCACAGAGACCAATGCGGGGTTCAAACCCACAAACTGTGAGATCCTGACCTGAGCTGAAGTTGGACGCTTAACCCACTGAGCCACCCAGGCGCCCCACCCCACATTTTTAATATAAAGACAAAAACTAATTCATGGCCTGTGTGGTCTGGCCCTGCCCACCTCTACACCTGGTTTCCCATCAGTCGGCTGCTCCAGCCACACAAGGGAAGCATGGTGCGATTGAGAACTTGAATGGCCAGTCTCAGGCCCTTTCCACGTGATGCTGCATGTTAGAAATGGCCCCTACAACTCCCTTGTCCCAGGCAGTGCCTAACCCTTTCAAGCCAAACATCACTTCCTTGGGGAAAAATAGACCAGACCCTGGTTTACCATTTATCGTTGGCACGAGTACCTTTATTTCATGGTGTTTATTGTAATTCATATTTACATATGTATAAGCTCTTATACTAATGGTTCTTGAGACCCCACCAGATTATAAACTCCAAGAAGACTGGAACTGAGTTTGTTTGCTCAGAATTGCATCTTAGTATTTAGCACAGTACCTGCCATTTAAAAAGAGCTCAATATACATTGGATGATGACTGGATGGATGGATGGTGGATGGGTAGATGGGATAAGTCCTTGGCTCAGTCAGCTGGGCGTCTCCATTACTGAGGACTGGGACATAAAGAGTGTGGTGAGTCTAGGCCTGACTCTTGCTTTGCCTGATTCTCTAGAGAGCCATGGTCAAACTGGCCTGGGACTCTCTACATCACCCTTTGGCATTTCTGTCCTGATTTCTAACCACATACCCAGCTTGAGACCCATACTACCTTCACCTTGATACCCTCTCCTTTCTAATAATCTTCCTGACTGCATTTTGTGGAGTGATTATAGTTTTGATGCTGGGTATGCATACATCCAAAGCCCAGTTTTCCCAAATACACACCATATGATTGTGGTTGATTTACTTGCATTTCCTCAATCTTCATAATAACTATGAAATTACATATCATCACTTTTTTGTAGATCATGAGAGATTACCTATTTGAAACAAATTAGGGAAACTCTGTTTCAGAGAACTTAAATGACTTCCTCAAGGTTAAAAAGGATTGAAGTTAAAATAACTGAGATTTCCAACTATGTCCGGTATCCTTTTTTTCCCCCTTCATCACAGTTCATCCATTTTTTTCTAAAATCTGGGATATTTTCCATTGTTCTCAAGGATTATGGCATATTCAGGCACATACACATTTGTTCCCAGTCTTAATTTAAGCCTTTCTTCATTGCTGATGTTCAATTTAAATCCTCTGCTCCCACCTACTGAAGGAAACAAAAGGGATAAAATAATGAGGGATGTGGAACAAACGAAAAGAGATGTCATATCACAAGGAATCTTGATTACTCCTCTTGAAAGGCTGTGCTATTGCAGAGCATGTGTGTGTGGGGGGGGAGATTTGAAGGGAAGTATTCAAAAAATTAACCAAGGTTAAATAATCAGTGTGAATGTACCCGAGCTGAACAGATTATAACATTCAAAGAGAAATTTCACACAGGATGGAGAAAAATGTTACAAAATTAAAATTAATGAGAGTAAGTTTGACATCCGTGTATTGGCTTGGATCAACATGGTTATGAAGAAAAGGGCACATCCTGCTAGGGGAAGGGAGGCAGAAGGGCAGGTGTGATGTTGACCATCACCTTCTGTGCATCTCAGCCAACCTGGACCAGGTTGTGGGTGCTCTTCACACATAAACTCATGCTATCTTAGGTCAAGTCCAAGTTTCTCACACCTTCCCTGTGTCTCATTCTCCCAGATCTGGATACTCATTTCAATTTTTCCTTTTCAGCCTTTTGGTTCTGTATTCAGAATCGGTCCTAACTTAGAAGATGTGAAACCAGGATGGTGTGTTTGTGTTCTGACTCCGTTTGTATTCTGACTTGGTCCACCTGTGGGTCGCTGCAGTTTCAATCTCTGTTTCCTTGTAATTACTGTGATGGTAAGAAGCCCCTGTCACAGGCTTGTTGGGAGAATGTATCGCAGTTTAATGTATTGGAACAAATTTAACACAGAGTTTTCCCCTCAGTTGGGAGTCTCGGTGGCAAGCTATGGAAGATGGCTCTTGCTGTTTATACAGAGAAAAGGGTTTTTAAAGGGTATTAGGTAGCTCACTTAATTTGAGGGGGGGGCTGGAAATTAAACTCATGTATAGATATCCAACATTGTCCTAAACAAAGCCTGATGAAAAATAGTAGAGAAAAAAGACAAAGAAGTAGAGGAAACTGCCCTTCTGCCTCCAGCAACATCACCTCTGCCCCAGAAATTCCACCTCCAGCTTTTCAGAACACGCAGGAAATGTCCTCACTGGAAATGAAGTTCTAAAACCTCACATCTCCCCAAAAATAAAATAAAATTAAATTAAATTAAATTAATTAAAGTGAAGTGAAATGAAATAAGATAAAATAAAGTGAAGTGAAATGAAATGAAATAAAATAATGTAAAATAAAGTAAAATAAAACAAAACCTTAGATCCCACCTTGGGCAGGTGCCACCCACCTGCCCCTTTGTTCTGCTCATTAGATCTTTACAGCAAAATACACACATGTCCCACCCCGGTCCCTTAATTCCTGCAAGATCAAGAATAAAACATGAGGTCAAAGCAGAGTTGAGTACATTCTCTCCTGATGTTTCTTTGTATAGGGTCTTTCCCCCCACTCACTAGACTGTCAGCTCTGTGTGGCTACGACTAATGTGTGTATCACTGCATCATCTGTGCCTACGGGTGTAACTAGCGAGGATGATTATGGAGCAAGAGACAGTCAGTATCCCTCCCAGGAGCCCTTCCCAGTCAGTCTGAGCTACCATAAGAGACCAAGTAGGCAGCAGGGGTTGGGAGGGAAAGTGGGGGAAAATAAATGCAGCCTGCCCAAGAATTAAAGGCACAGAGGGGCCTGGCTGACAATGTAGAGCCATCTTCCTCTGATCCACAGACGGCGTCCCGGCGTGCCTGCCAAAGCCCAACCAGGAAACCATTTGCTTAATTTTCCTTTCACCGAATCATGTGCTTGGTGTTCTCCCTAGAGACCTTGCGCAGACCAAAGTAAAGAGTGCTGAGAAAACCCACATCCACTCACCACTCATGATTCCATCAAGTTCAGTCTAGATAGGGGATCTCAGGAGTTGGAAGAAAACCGACAGACCAGGGTAGGGTCTAAGCGCAGCACGCCTACTGCCTCACCGAACCCACTAAACTCAACACAGAAGGTACAGTGCCATCCCATTTCAAGGTAAGAAAACCAGAACAGAAGGGCTAACACGTCCCAACGTCACACAGCTCTTAGGAGGCAGGGCCAGGATCCCAACTCCACTGTGTGACCACAGGACCTTCGAACGCAGGAAAGAAATGGAGAAATGCTGGGCGAAGCTTTCCTTCATTCCTCTTCTCCTCCCTCTGAGTAATTCCAGCAAAGATTTATGAAGACTTTTGCAAACCGCAGATGAGAACCAGCTGCTACAAACAGGGGGGAAGAGAGAAATCAGAAAAAAGTTATTCTTAGAGATTAAAAATTTTTATTGCCAACATTTAAAAAAAAAACCTCGTAGAATGGTTGAAGATGATAATTTAGCAATGTAAATTGGAACAGTTATTGAATATAAACTGTAAAATGTGAAATGCAGCTTGGAATTATTGGTTACCATCTTATTATACCCTGACCTATTGATTCAGCAGATGCATTTGCAGGGCGGTTAGGAGAAGCGCTTAGTCACAAGCGGTGGGTGTCATTCAGCATCCCGGCAACACCTGAGTCCTGAGAGCCTCTCAAATGCCCATGACTGAGTGAATGATAAGTTTGTTATTCTTTTTTTGGAGGGGGGTGGGGGGAGAGGGAGAGAGAGAGAGAAAGAGAGAGAGAGAGAGAGAGAGAGAGAATCTTAAGCAGGCTCCATGCTCAGCACAGAGCCAGGTGCAGGGCTCAGTCCCACAACACTGGGATCATGATCTGAACTGAAATCAAAAGTCAGGCGCTCGACTGACTCAAGGAGCCCCTCAAGTCTGTTATTCTTTATTGTGGAATACCATTTAGAAATTTTTGGTTATTTTTTTTAAGGAGGGCACAGGTACCTGTACATATGGAAACATATTCATTATATACTTTTTTTTGAAAAAAGCAAATCGCTACAGTCCTATTTAATAAATCACAAGAATAGGGGCAGCTGGATGGTTCAGTCAAGCATCAACTCTTGATTTTGGCCCAGATCATGATCTCACAGATTGTGAGTTTGGGCTCTGCATCCAGCTCTGCACTGATAGTGCGGAGCCTGCTTGGGATTCTCTCTCTCTCTCTCTCTCTCTCTCTCTCAAATAAATAAATAAATAAACAAATATATAAATCACGAGAATATGTGTGTATGTGTGAATATATATGCATTGGGTGGGGCTGGAAAGGTGTTCACAAACTGGATAACAGAACTTCCTAGAAGTGGCAATGGCAGCGAGGGAGAGGTAAGGGGAACAGCAAGCCAGAGAATGGGGCATTTCCCACGCTGGACTTCCAAGCTTGAGTTTAGCTTCAAAGAGTATGGGTCACTTTTGTAACTTAAACGCACACACCCACACACACACACACACACACACACAACTAAAAGGCATGCCAAGCTCAGAGGGAAGACGGGGAGGAGATCAAAGAAGAAAAACAGAACAATAAAAGAACCCATGTACAGACACCAGACTCCAGCGGAGATGAAGATGCTCTGCCTTTCCACCCAGCTTCTGCCTCCACCTGCAGAGTCTCCGGGAACTTGGAAACTTCATTGAGAAAAGGTTGGGCTCGAGCGGCTCTTGTGAATGCAGGACTTTCTTGTGAGCGATAGCACAGGGATTTCCAGGAGGCCAACCCGGGTGCTCCCAGCTCCTCCCCCTCAACCATGCAGGGAGCATGTAGTCTAGGAGTGAGGACTCATGTTTAATTGGACTTAATCACTTTCCAAATCCTCTGGAGGCCTCTGACCTCATTGGGTCAAGCAAATCACTTACCCCCGATGACTGTGAATCAATGTCCTGACACTGGGTAACCAAGTATCACAAACCAGGAGGTTTGAAACAACAAAATGTATTCTCTCACAGTTGGGGAGGCCAGAAGTAGGGAATAAAGGTATCAGTAGGGTATGTTCCTTCTGGAAGCTCCTGCGCAGAATCTGTTCCAGGCCCCTCTCCTTGCTTCTGGTGAAAGCAATCCTGTGATTCTTTGCTTATAGACACGTCACTCCAGTCTCTGTCTCCGTCCCTATAATATGGCATTCTCCCTGTGTCTCTCTGTGCGTGGCCAAATTTCCCTCTTCTTCTAGTTGCTGGATTAAGACCCACCCTACTCCCTATGACCTCATCTGCAGATTCCCTATTTTCAAACAGAGCCGCGTTCCCAAGTACCCAGAGGTGATGATGACTCGAACAAATCTTTTGGGGGGGACACAATTTTACCCACTCCAGGGTTCAAGTCCCCACTCCCTAGTTAACGTCACAAAATTTGTCATGACGGTAAATGAAATAAAATTATGACTGTACAGACCATGAAATGTGGGCGTTCCTCTATCTCAGCAGTAATAATGACGTCTGTAGCATTCAGATTTCAGATTCCAGATCCCCACCACGGAGGTCCTTTTATCACACCAAGACATGACCTCCTCTGATGGGCTTGGGGCCAGGGACACAGGAACAACAGAAGGCCCCACGGAGGGAGGGGAAAGAGCTCACAGGGGCTCGAACTCACAGACTGCGAGATCATGACCTGAGCCAAAGCCGGATGCCCAACAGACTGTCTCTGAACTGAACCCTGCCCACTTCATTTCCCTCAGACTCAGAGCCCTGTCTGGCCCCTCCCCTCCGTTCTCCTCATTGCTCCCTCATCCCCTCCACTCCCCCTCCTCTCCCCCAGCCCAGGACTGGGTTGTCAAAGCTGCCCCTGCTGATGCTTTACTGTCCCTCCCCTTTACACTGTGGCTCTGCTGCCTGTCACTGCTGCTCCTCTTCCTCTCCTCCCCAGGGACCAGGAGGGAAGGAAGCAAACCCCTCCCCCCACCCGCAGCCAGTCATCCTGAGGGCTTTGCCAGAAAGCACCGGCTTGGCCCAGGAAGCTGTCTCTGACTAGAACCACTCCCCTGCACCCCTCTCCAAAGGCCGATGCTTTTGCAACTTCGTTTCTTAAAAAAAAAAAAAAAA